>KN488811.1:1819-15199 GCA_000787155.1 Scartelaos histophorus | reverse complement strand
ATAGTCATTAGATCAATAATAAGATTTACAATAAACAAACTGTAAAGTTATAATATGCACTGTGTGTATGTGATGTGTATGTGATGTGTATGAGAAAAGAGAGAGAATAAACATGTCTTCTTCACAGAACCCATATTGCATGTTATACTATTTCCCCATCAAAATCATACCTGCAGTTGTGTTTTGTTTCATGCACATGTTTAACTCTGTAAATTTAGGCTGTGTTTTTCTCTCAGACAGAAACCCTGGTGTTGTCATGTGGTACGAACTGAATTACTGAACAAAAGGGTAAAGATAAATGTTAACTTGAAACATACCACTGCATGACATCACAAGGTGGAATAGAGTATTTAGGAGGTTTGGAGATGTAAACAGACAAATAATTTAAAAAAAAAATTACATACACTATATTACCAAAAGTATTGTCTCACCTGCCTTTACTCATACTATGAACTGAAGTGCCATCCCATTCCTAACCCATAGAGTTCAATATGATGTGGGTCCACCTTTTGCAGCTATTACAGCTTCAACTCTTCTGGGAAGACTGTCCACAAGGTTGAGGAGAGTGTTTATAGGAATTTTTGACCATTCTTTTATATTTATACACCTGTGGCCAAGTGATTAGGACACCTGATTCTGATCATTTGAATGGGTGAGCGATACTTTAGGTAATATAGTGTATGTTAATGAAACAAAACACGACTCCAAGTAGGTTATGTTTGTGAGGATGTAGAAGCATTATAACATAACTTAAACCTCACAAGAGTCCATTTTGCTTAATATAGGACCTTTAGAGAAACACATTTTCCTTTAATTTCTCTACCACAACCAGTTTTCTAGAAGCACTCATGCAAAGTTACATCTGGGAAATAGGGTCGCACGTCCGCCATCACTTGCCTGTGATAGCGCGCTGCTCCTGGCTCCACATCACACTCTGGAGGCCTATGTAACACAGTAACTATCATGGCACGCTCGGAAATGCCGGCTCTATTCCTCGTTCCGCGGGGCCGTCTGGGGACCCGGGCTATCCAAGTACGGCCTTAATGAGAGCTGTAATCATCCCATGCACCGGACCAGACAATCCCTTTAACAGATGCGGGAGGAAGAGATGAAGAAACCAAACGCTCTTTGGCATCCTCGGGGAGCGGCAGTACGGTCTTAATCACAGTAGTGGTCCAAAACACGTCTTACGCCCGCGTTTTCCAGCCTTTGAACAGGAAAAAAATCTGTATCTTCACGAGTCATACTGATTATTTCAGTGGGGAGCACATTCTTTACAATTAAAAGTGTTTTTTTTTGTGTGTGCACAGACTGGAAATGCCTGGAGCCGTTATCTTGATGGAGGGAGAGTAGGTATGAGCTAACACAAGGGGACAAGAGTGAAGTGGAGTTGTGGTTTCTAGTGTATTGGGGCCCGTTCATCCGTGTTGATAACAAATCTTGAATTGACTAAGCGCAATATTAATGCAGCCGAGACAGAGCGGGCTTTGATTCGTGACTGGTACTTCTCAATAGTAATGTCCAAATGTAAATTATGGGTGACTAGGGAAGAGGGAAAGATGTCAATCTAATTTTTTTCTGTACATTACTGATTGAAAATGTGTGTTCATTTAAATTTTTATATGAAATTAAGGCATACAAGTTGCATTTTTGACTTGCAGCAGTGTCCTGAAATATTGATATACACTGGTCCCTCGTTTACCGCCGGGGTTGTGTTGTCAGCTTTATATTTTACAATTATTATATATGTTTTTAAGGCTTTAAAACTTCTCATCACACACTTTATACACCTTCCTCATGCAGGAATTAACATTTTCTCACTTTTCTCTCTTGTTTAAATACTCTCAAAGTTCAAACCTCTGTAGATTTTAAAAAACAAGTAAAAACGTATTGCTGCTGTCGTCCTTATGTTATTTTCCTGCTGCTTTATGTAACAGACTGAAGATTAATTTATTCCCTAATGGCGCCTACAGCAGTGTAACTTCTCTCTTCCTTCAGCCAGAAGTCCATGGCGCGATGGTTAGTGTCTTCCTCTACCTTTTGGACGCAGGTGCCTTTCCACGTTTCATTGACATTGTGAGAAAATTTGCAAACATACATCTCTTCAGAGTCCTGCTTCTAGCAATCGAACATTTCTGTAAATTTGGCTGAACACATTCTGTACTGTACATGAGATCCAGCATGAAGGAGATTGAATGACAGTGTCTACTGTAACTTAGCCAATCAGGATGCAGAACACAATGCACATTCATTCAGAAAAAATGCAGAAAAATTGAACTGCACTATAGTGAGGAATGACTGAACCATAATACTACTAAGTATAGTAGGCTCCTGTATTAATCTATATCGGCAAGAGTATTTTTTTGGTTTATTTTACTACACTGTTTTATGACAGTGCTACAATTGTGATGTTTAGACAGAGAAGGGAAACTAGACACTTGACTTATATTCACTTTTTTAATAGTTATGTTTGGTTTATTCCACAGGTCGTGATTTAACAAAGAAATACTCTTGTTCAGATATAATAATGTATAAATAAATGCATAATGCCAGTGTGACCAAATGGAAACTTTTACGGTTATATTAGCCAATTTACATCTGAAATAACCTTCACTGTAACAACGTCACCCTGCATAACCACAGGGAAGGTCAGGTTTCTCCAACACTATAACCAAGGCAAACTGGAGGACAGAAACAAGTAAAAAAAAAAAAAAAAAATAGTTAAAAATTATTAAAGTTAGATGGCATTTAGTGAAACTTTAAAACAGTTCGGCCATGACAAAGCCACACTCCAGGTAAAAAAGAAAAGACATTCATTTGTCCCTCTGTTACGCACCCAGTAGTAAAATTGTCCTTGAACCCGACAGCGTTTGTATCAGCTCGCACAGATTTCCCAGTTTCCACACAAGGACTTCTCTTACTTGGCTTACTTCTCTCATCATCTTAATCTCAGCACATCTATCCGCAGGCCTATCAGCGTCCATTTGTATTTCATTCAGTCATTTGCATTGTGCTGTATGTATCGTCGGACCTAAATATCACAGCTGAGTCAGCTGATGGCAGATAACAATAAATCGTTTTATTCACACTGCAACAGAACTAAAAATACCAAGTTATGCTGTTTTGGACATGCTGCCTGAAGCTCCCCACCCTGAGCCTCACACTAGACCAATTGAGAACTATATTAAAGGATCTATATTGCAGGAAAAGCATAATTGTGAGCTTTTTGGCACGTTAGAATGTCGTTACCTCATCAAAAACAAACTCAGATCTGTATTTTTCATTTACACATGTTTGAGTAACCCTTTAATATTAGTCTGTCTGCAATTCCCTGGAGTTAGACATTTACGGTCTTGCATGCACGACAGAAAATTATATTCATGTTAAAAGTGCATTGTGTAACTTTCTGTCTGTCAAATTTTACTGTAGAAATGTCATTGCTTTGTCTGTTTGTATGTTTCACAATATGATAATGAACCTTTTTATCATAGACAAACTTTACTGATCCACAAGAACATTTTTCTTTTGGATTTCCTTTGTGGATCAATAAAGTTTGTCTATGTCTAAGCCTAAGTCTATAATGGAAACCAAACCAGATCAAGCTAAGCATCAGATCCGTGTTTTTCTAGGTAATTTTGAGCTATAAAACCACCTGTAATTTAACACCCTTAAGCTAGAGCTGTTTAATGTTATACTGTGGAGCATTCCAGGCAGAACAATGATGTATCCATAGAGACAAGAAGGTGACGGACTCTCCAACAGAAAAGTTACGCAATGCTCCTTTAATATAACAATGTGTGAATGTAATTGGGGGACATTTATTAAAAACATGCATAATACTGTTGCTTATATGATGAAGAAGGAGAAGAAGAAGAAGGAGAAGGAGGAGGAGAAGGAGAAGGAGAAGAAGGAGAAGAAGGAGAAGGAGAAGAAGAAGGAGGAGAAGGAGAAGAAGGAGAAGGAGGAGAAGGAGTAGAAGGAGGAGATGGAGGAGAAGGAGAAGAAAAAGAAGAAAGAGAAGAAGGAGAAGAAGAAGGAGGAGAAGAAGAAGGAGAAGAAGGAGGAGAAGAAGAAGGAGGAGAAGAAGAAAAAGGAGGAGGAGAAGAAGGAGAAGAAAAAGGAGAAGGAGAAGAAGGAGGAGAAGAAGAAGGAGGAGAAGAAGAAAAAGGAGGAGGAGAAGAAGGAGAAGAAAAAGGAGAAGGAGAAGAAGGAGGAGAAGAAGAAGGAGGAGAAGAAGAAAAAGGAGGAGGAGAAGAAGGAGAAGAAAAAGGAGAAGGAGAAGAAGGAGGAGAAGAAGAAGGAGGAGAAGAAGAAAAAGGAGGAGGAGAAGAAGGAGAAGAAAAAGGAGAAGGAGAAGAAGGAGGAGAAGAAGAAGGAGGAGAAGAAGAAAAAGGAGGAGGAGAAGAAGGAGAAGAAAAAGGAGAAGGAGAAGAAGGAGGAGAAGAAGAAGGAGGAGAAGAAGAAAAAGGAGGAGGAGAAGAAGGAGAAGAAAAAGGAGAAGGAGAAGAAGGAGGAGAAGAAGAAGGAGGAGAAGGAGAAGAAGAAGCTTGATCTACTAAAATATTTCTTTTCATTTTTTTTGTTTTTTCCTTGGATAGTACTATTTAAAAAGGTTAACAAAATGACTACAACTATTTGTAAGATTAATTAAACATTTCTTGTCAAAATTAACACATTTCTCAGAACAGAGCACAGTGAATAGCAAGCAAAACTTGTCACTTCGACCTACCTTGATTCATCTTCCAACAAACACGACACATCAGTCATTATGTTCCAGAGGCATTTCCTGGTGAACATAACCACACAATTGTCATTACGCCGCATGGGAGCAGAAACAAGCTTCCTTTGCACTACCACCGGCCCTACAAGGCTCTGATTGCAGTGTGGCCCCCCCATGATTTTATGTGCACTTTTATCTGCTTCATTATCAAACACTATATTCAATAGCCCAAAATTAGTTACTCTTAAAAAAAAAAAAAAAAAAAAACGTGCTGAAAATCAAACAGGCGATGTATTTCTGCAGCTGGAAAGCAAATTACAAAAAACAAACCTTGGACGATCCTTCACAAAGCTTTTGTTTAATGAGAACAAAAACAACCAAAATTGCGGAGGATTAGAGTGAAGTTGTGAAAAATAAGTTTAAACTTCTCCGTGCAACTTTGGTCCTTATTTGTATTTTATTTTTAATCAGGTACGACAAATGCAAAATAGAATTGTTTCAATGGGCGAGTTAGAGATCAAGGCAGAGATATTGTTGGTGGTGAGTGGAAGAAGATGAAGCAGAGAAGTTACAGAAGGTAGATGAAAAACTGCAGTAAGCGAAAAGCCTGGACAACAGACAGAAATGATTAACAATGTTGGAGAGTTGATGCTTCTTTTTTTTCTTATAATATTGTAACCACATCGGCAACTGTTACAGGTTTGTCTCATTTTATCTCATAGTAAGAAAATCCGTTTAAAGGTCATATATTATGCAAAATCGTGAGCTTTAAATCATGTTTAAATATTGTTACCTCATAAAACACAAACCTGCAGTTGTGATTTGCAGCGGGGCCTTCTCTACCCGCCCTGACATAAATCACAGTTATGTCAGTTTTAGACTAAATTCCCTTGAGCATAGCATAAATATGAGTATCCTGTCAGATTTTTGGAGTTGCATGTTCAGAAATGCCCTCTCTTTCCTCCGGCCTTCTGTCTGTGAGCTGTTGGCCCCAGCGTTAAAACTGACCAATCAGATTGTCCCTTTGTATTTGATTGACAGACAGACTCCAGCACCGGTGCATCGGCTTAGTCCCGCCTCCGGGCCCCTGTGTGTCCAGCTTAGCCTGCTTAGTTATTTGTTATGAAATGTTCAGAAGAGCAGCTAAAACATCCAGGGTACAAGCAAAGGATCTCCTGACACTTGGACCTCATGGAGCACTTTTTTTTGAATGAACTTTTGGATTCATGGATTTATATTTGAACAACAGAGGTGAGTGATGTGTTGGTGTTGTCAGAATGTACAGAATGTGCAGTAACTTGGATTATAGCCTCTATTCAGTTGTGTTCAGACTCTGCATGTGCACTCGTGTGGTTGCATCAATCAGCTGAGGCATTGTGATGAGTATATTATGAGTTTAAGCAGTGAGACAGTCAGTGTAGCCAACAAAAAGCACTAAACACTGGGGAGTATCAGCAGTGTGTGTGTTCTACATGCATTAAAGCTCTGCCTCCTCCAGCGCCTCCACAGGTGAGCGCTCCTGCTGAGAGCCTCTATACGCTCCCTTTGGCGTCTATAGGCCACAGAAAGTTCTCGCTGTAAATATGGGCATCTGTCCTGAGGCCACCTTCTGCCACTGATTTTGGAAAGTTTTGAAATATTTAGTCTACTCCAAAAAATCTTCTGAGCAAAAAGTAGTACTGGTGGATTTATGATCTTGTATGAGGAACGACTACTTAAAAAACAGTCTGTTCCTTGCAAATAGAAAAGTAGGATTCTGCACATTTTTTACATCTATCAAAAGCAGAATATTAGACCTAAACTAAATCTGAAAATGAAAAGCAGCTCCAATGCGTCACTGTGGTCACAAATGCAAACTAACTAGGAGCAGCGTGTTAAAGCAATTTAAAGTAAGAGTTTTTGGAGTTTTTTGGCATTAAATTAAATTGCATAATCAGAATCAGAATCAGAAAACTTTTATTGCCATGACCAGTGAAAGTGAAGACAATTCACGAGTTAGGAACTTTTTTTGGTTTCAGCGCAACACACAACACAAAACACAAAACAATCAAATGTTCAATTTTAAAGATAAGGGCAGGAAGACTAAATCTAAATCTAAAACTTAAATAACTATATTACTTAAATAACTATATTATTCCTTAAGGGCATTAGAAGGTATTCACAGAATACGATGGAGCATTAGTACATACGGCTGTATATACAGTCATCAGAACAACGACTCAGATGTTGTACGTCATATGGTGGAGGTTATGGTCGTACAGTGTTAAAGTGGCAAGTGGCAAGTACAAAGTGACAAAGTGATTGTGCAAATGTCCAAAGCTGTGCAAATGTCCAAAGCTGTGTTATGACTAGTGTTCATGAGACCAGTGGCAGAGGGGAAACAACTGTTCTTGTGGCAAGAGTGTTCATGAGACCAATGGCAGAGGGAAAAAAGCTGTTTGTGTGGCGGGAGGTTCTGGTCCGGATGGACCGTAGTCTCCTGCCTGAAGGGAGTGGTTCAAACAGTCCATGGTAAATTAAACATTATTATTAAATTATTAAACATGACTCTTACCTGGCATTATTTTAAAGAGAACAGACCGCTTAAGTTTTTGCCTTAATTCTGCAACATCTGAACCTCTGTTTTTCTTCTCTCTCTCACGTGTTGCCACCTTGAAAAGAAAACATCCAACAACATACAGTTTTCTTTCATTAGCATGTTTCATTAAAGTTGTTTGTCTTGTGCAGTTAAAGCCATTAGCGGGAACCGTTCAGTCAAACTGAGCTGCAGGGTGCAAAGCTGAACTTACCTGACTCCCTTCTTTTCTTAGTCTTCATGTCAGTTTCTCTCACAGTTTTACCTTAGATGCACAAAAGCTTTCTTTTATAAATAACTGATCGAGATTTTCATGGTTTAAAACTATACGAGCAGTGCTGAGATGTGTAGTTTGGAACATTTCAGTGAATGTTTATTTTAACTTTACAACGTTAACTTCGACGTGTCCGTAGATGTTGCGATATCTGATTTTGAAGCACAAAATACTGTTACAAATACATGAAATACTACGATAAATTGTAATATTGAAGCTACTTTATGCCACATAGCAGGATAATCTCAGTAAAATGGCAGAATGAACTGATTTATTCGACCATCTACAGCTCAAATCATATTAAAATGGCTTTAAAAAGAAAGTATTCACGATAAATATTGGGCCAAAAATTGTTTCCAGCTTTGAATGTTATATCAATATGGCAATGATCATGACTGGCCTAGCTTAATATTTTCCAGGACATAACAAAATTACTGTACGATGTAGATCATGACCGGACAGCAAAGATTCACTTAAAATTAAAACTGTAACCCTGGACCTTGGGGTGAAAATGTCCCTGTTCCGAGTGATTCAAATTCGAGTTTACTGGACCCGAACATAAATGTGCGTTATGTGTTCCTCTCATGGCTGATTGCTCCAACGACTATAGACGACTATATAACGACTATAGCTGGCAGCTCAGAGGGGACCGGGCCTTTGCAGTGGCAGCACCAAAACAGTGGAATGAGCTGCGTTTGCATATTAGAAAAGTTTCTTTGCATATTAGAAAAGTTTCTTCTTTCTCTGGCTTTTAACACCGCATGAGTTGTGTGGTCCTCTCTGTCTTTTATTTATTTATTTTTTATGTATTTTATGGGTTTTTATTTATTTATTGCTATCTTATGGCTTTGCTCTTATTTGATTTTACTGGTTTATTGTTTTAGGATTAATATGTTTTAATCTGTGTTTAATGAGTATTTATTTTATTATATTATTATTGTTGCTTTTAGTGTGTATTTGTGCAGCACTTTGGAAACTGTTGTTTATGAAATGTGCTATATAAATAAAGTGGATTGGATTGGATTGTAATATCTTCTTAAAAAGCATTTGTACACTTTGGTTATTAATACAGTTTGGAGATGTTGACCGTTTATTTGTTTGTCGTTGATTCTATTCTTCAGATCAAAAGTGATAGAGGAGCCAATCTGTGCAAATATGTGTAGTGCACTTGTTGCCAATCATGCATTTAATTATATCAGTATGTGCTCCAAAAAACATGATTGCTGTCAAAGTTTGCATGGACAAATGATAAAATAAAATAAAAAGATATATACTCGCAGTGTGGGTAGTTGAAATCCGGTGACGATATACAGACTTCACAAGAGCACTTCATGGAGTGGGAGTGCAGCACCTCGTGACACGGAGGTGGAATGGAGAGTTTTGACATTATGAGAAGTTGACATAAGTACTTATTACTTCCTCATACTGCGCTTGAACTTTGAGCCATCCTTAAATGCCACTGAAACTTCCAACAACCGAGCTTAACATAAACCTCGGTGTGGATTACCTTGTTTGCCGACTCGATTTATGTAGATGGGAAAACGATGCTACTAGTTCTGCTTTCGAGAGGTCTTCAGGTGCTTGATTTAAGACGTGAAATCAGGGTTCAACTATTCTTACTTTAGTTGGCTAATGCTACATCAATATTCAACAGAATTAAACTTTTTCATGAGTATCTATTAGTGGTGGGCCGTTATCAGTGTTACCGTACTGCGATAATGTGGGACTCTCAGGCGACATTAAAAATATCGCCGTTAATCTATTCTCAAATTTGGGCAGGGAGCTGGGTCTTTCACCGTTAGTGTGGATGTATACCTTGCCGAAATGCACTGTCGGGGGCAACGAGTTTTCGAACCTGTAGCTACTATGAAACGCCACAACGAACGCCACACGCCAACATGGATGCAGCTACGAAGCCGCCGAGTTTGCTTCAGGGAAAATTAATTTTTAAAAAGCTTCCCAATGGAGACATCGAAAAGTCTAAGGTTGTTTGCACTTTATGCAATGTGGAATTAGTTTACTGTAGGAGATCTACCAGCCTTAAATACCACCTAAACGCAAAGCATCCTTTAACGAACACTGATACCGGGTCAAGCACTAAAACGCCGGGGAAGAGTCGCCGTCAAACTACTTTGTTTGAGTGCAACCGAGGCGAGCCCATCAGCGCAGCTCTATCAGACAAGCAAACTAATCTTTTTGCTCAGTGGATTGCCACTAGATTGCCCATCAGCGTTAATCTATATTAATCTAGAATAATTTTAAAATGCCGGTGAGATTAATCTAGATTAAAACAAACCAAAAATCTATGCCCACCATTAGTATCTATACATCATATCTTCAACTGGGAAAAACATTTTGCACTCAAAGTCTCAAAGTCCATATGAAGAAAATAAACCAGTAACTAACTACTCATTTATTTTTATCTTTACTGCTTATAGTAATATCTTAAATGGTTGGATCTGGCCATTCATTTTAGTTAATGTAGTTTGTGCGAGAAGAGTGCGTCTTTTTAACCGTACAAACTAAAGTAACACTCGTCCGTTTAATGGAGGTCTGGGGCATAAATAATTTGTGCACCGGGGACAGTTACTTGATCTTAATTAATCAGAGCTGTCAGACGCCGAGTTCCAGAGAAGAAATAAATCAAGTCGAGATGAAGCAACTTATTTGCGTCGGTGTCTTCCAGACGGTTTGCCGCTCTTATCCGCCCGAGTGCATCCCAAAATGTAATAAGCATATGCGGAGTCCGCTAGCACTTTTCCCCATTGTGAAGCGTTCTTCTGGCAGAGCTCACTGGACCTTGACAGCATTTCATTAGATGGTTATATCCAGAGGGCTCCTCCAGGAAGACAGGGCTGGCTTTATTCACAGACGCCACTAAGACTTCTGCTAGCATAGCCATTAATGAGATAAGAAAGTGTGGTTGCTCTTTTGCCACAGTGGGACCCCTGTACTTGGTCAGCAAAATTTTGGACAGAAATTTCTCATTGTCAGAAAGGGTAGAAAACTGGGTTAGCGTTATTTTCAGATATTCTATTTAACTTTAACTGAGGCATTTCAGCTTTCATGTCAAGTGCGCCATTTTCTGATAAAGGCTATAATGTTTTTTCGTCATCAAAAATATATCTCAAGTTGTGTTTTTTTTCATTCACACAGGTTTAACACGCAAACCCTGTATATTTTGGATTTATTCACTGTGCCACCTTGTGATGTCATGTGGTGATGCAGGAAGTGCACTGTCTTTTTAACCTCTATACACCTTCTCTAGATTCATTTGGATCATTTCAGCCCTGGAACTGCCAATCTCTACTGAACTAAAGGTAAAAAGTTATGGTTAACTTGAAAAAGTGAAAACATGACATCGCAAGGTGGAACTGAAGGTTTTGAGCTTTGGAGATGCAGAGAGAGAAATAATAAAGGATTACTCAAACATGTGAATAACAAACACAACTCCATGTATGTTTTTGAGGAGGTAACAGCATTATAACATTGCTTAAAGCTCAGAAGAGTCAATTTTGTACAATACAGGACCTTTAACTTTCACTGAGGTCTCTCAAATTGCAGGATAATTAACAACCCCATGCCTAAAATGTAATCAGTATATTAAAGGACATGCTAATAAGCGTCATTTAGCTTCATCTAAATTTGATATATATCACACCAAGTCTATTATCAAGATGAGTGAGTCTGGAACTGTATCCTGTTGAGTATGATTGACAGGTGGGTTAGAGACACATGGTTCATTTGTGTGAAAAAATAAAATAAAAATGGCCGCCTACATGTAAAAAATGGGAGGTTGGTGGTGAGATATTAATCTAAGTTAAAAAAAAAAAAAAAAAAAAAAAAAATCAACATTCATATCAAAAAGCTACATGCTTTACAGAGTCTCAATAATACAAGAACATTTGAGACACACATACATCAAATTAGAGGCTGTGGTTGGACTGTCCCAAGTTAGGACGAAAGTTTGAGGCTTTCACGGTCTGTTTCCACCTGTATTTGGACAGAATGTAAGAGGGACTGGCTGATCAGGCAAGCACAGTATAGCTCCGTAAGAGTCCATAAAGCATGCAGCATGCATACGAAACAACCTAAAATTGTTAATTGTGTAATCCTAAAGGTACAGGTACAGATCTCAGAAAGCTAACCAAGGCCAGGTCTGGTTGGTACTAGAATGGGATGCTTTAAATACCATGTGCCATTGTGGGGCAGCAGTCGCTCTTGTGGAAACTGTGTTCTTGAACAAAAAACTTCATCCAACTAGTAGGGATTTTGTGTTTGGGTTAGTAATTGGTGCTGGTCCATAGACTTTATAAGGAGAAGGTTCAGGGGGGACTTCCGGAAACTCTCGTCATTTTGGTTTTAACATATTTGTATTAACTCGCTCTGCATGATCCTGGCATTTTTATTTAGCTTTTTTGTCCATAATACATTCTTATTCCCAAATTGGCCTCCAGATTCACTCCTAGAACTGCTAGCCTCGTGAGCTTCTTTTGACTGAAGCCGAACGCTACGGGCGACGTCACACTCGCTTAGTCCAGGACTTTATCCAGTCCGCGTGGTCGTCGAGGCCAATGGTGTTGGGCATCTGTGGCTATAGCGCTATCTTACCATCCCCGAGTGTGGAGTGAATGAATAATGCATAAAGTGCTTTGTGAGTCTTGAAAAGCGCTGTATAAATCCAATGCATTAGAAAGGTTCCAGGGTACTTCTGTCGCTAACTGCAGATGCTCTTGATATGTTGGTGGCTATAAGAGACGTACAAATTTCACTACACCTTCGGGAACACTGCGTACCTGAAACTACCTTATTATCACTGCTATATCTACACAAGTACATAATATAGCAATTCTGCAAGTCCTTACATTTAGCCTGGAGTATAAAGTATATGGTACAAGCCACTCAAAAGCGTTGCACACAGTTGTATCTTTTCGGTGTGACAGTGACGGCCTTCTCTTGTGTTTTCTACGGTGCATGTAAAGACACAGGCGTCTTTGTTTAGCCAGATCCCCCTGAGCCCAGACAGAGCCCCCCCGCTGAGATAACTGCCTCATTTTGTCAGTTAATATTTGAGATTTGGTCTGTGAAATGCACCCGGGGCCATGAAATACAGAGAGAAACAGATGCACACAGATCACTGCTTTTATATGACAGTTCTATTCATTTGCTTTTAGGGAATGAGTTAAGAATTGTTGCCTATATGTGAATAATTAAATGCATGCACTGTTTGGGTTTAGTCCTAGTTTAGACCTGGTTTACTGCTTGTTTAATCGTTGTTTTGCTTTGTGAGAAGGCGTTTTCCAGGTAGAGGTGACATTTTTAAGAACCTTTGACCATTCGAAAGATCTCATTTTGTTTTGAATTGTCTTTTATATGACAACTGTCCTCATTCTGGAAACAATGAATGTCAGTCTTGTTACAGCTGGTTTAGTAGTTCAGATTTTACGAATAAGTTGGTGCTTAAAGGTGCACTTGCAATTCCAGTTACAACAAATTTAATTCAGAATAAAAATAACATAGTCTTTTTAAAGCGGAATTACATGAGAGCTGCAGTTCCGGTTAAAACTAATTTAATTTCAGAATAAAAATAACATGGTCTTTTTAAAGCGGAATTAAACACTTCATTCCTAATGATTATTTTAAATTAAACTTATTTGGAATTAAACTTTCCGAATTAAGCGGGTGGTTTATTCTGATTTTAAAGTCAGATTTATTCTTCGATCATGTAACCATTTATTCTGCTTAAAAACAATTCCGATCTTTCAGCGGATGCTTGTTGGGTCCAAAACTGCTTTTTTTTTTTTTTTTTTT
>JACN01090918.1:0-21351 GCA_000787155.1 Scartelaos histophorus | reverse complement strand
GGTCAGATCTGTGGAGAGCTGACTCTGCTCACAGTCAGAATGTTGGTTTTCTAAGGGATTTTTGAGCTACAAAACCACCTGTGATTGAATAAATGTAAAGTAGAGCTGTTTAATGTCACACTGTGGAAAATTCCAGAAAAAGCAATAAAAGATCCATAAAAATATGCAGGTGATGGACCCACAACAAAAAAGTTACAGTGCAGCTTTAGATTTTTGTGTTTTTTTTTCCTTATTTTTTTCAAATTTAGGGGTCCAAAATTTGAATTTGTTGGTTGGAGCTGTGCGGCGTCAGGAAATACCAAAACATTAACCAGTCTAAATTACACAATAATTATGATTTGACTTAAAACACCTGTATTTCTTTAAAAGTGGATACTGGATAAACATTTTGTAAAGATTTTTCTGCATTGGTGACAAAGGTGGACAGTTCGTGCACAAATTGTTCTTTTTAATTTCAGTTAAGAACAAAAAACAAATGACAAAACAGTTATCATTTAATTATTCCGTTTTAGTGTCAAACAAAAAAAATCAGACTTCGACCTCTTCAATATTTCATTTAAAGTTCATTTCAAATAACACCAATCAAAAAATTTTAATTCTGATATTTTATTCTCTCTGGTTTATGTGACGTTCTGGTTTATCGCCGCCAATTGCACAAAGTTTATCGCCGCTGCTTCCTGCTTCTCATCATGGAGTTCAACAATAACTTTCTAAAATGTGAAAGTAAACGCGTCGCTATAAAAGAAGACGTCATGTTTGTCCATAAAATTGCAACGATTTTTTAGGTAAATCCTTCAGCAGCAGAACTAAAATATCAAAATTAAAATACTCACCGAGATGGCTGAGGTGATCAAAATCAATTTTTTGTTTGACACTGAATAATGAGAAAAACTTTACTCATTTTATAGTTTTCCTTAATTGAAATTCAAAAGAACGAATTGTGCACAGACTTTGGACACGGCTATTTCCTGTATTTTTGTACTTTTCTCTTTCCACGGTCTGTTATCCTTGCAGTTTGTATCATAAATGTGGAAAAGTGAAGGTTGAAAACATGACCCACAGCCTCAGAACAGAAGTCAGAGACTCTGATGTGTCATTACGCCCGTTATTCTTCCAGGTGCAATCTACATACAGAGTGTCCATGGATCCATCAATCTACCGTCTGATTTTCAAGCACGAGAAGTAGAAGAGAAGTGCAGCAATTCACGATAACACTGAAACTACTTCACGCCACCAGGACAATCACCGTAAAACAGTTTTTAAATATACCGTATCATTAAAAGCACAGAGCTGCTGCACAGAAATGGCCAAACCTTCACCACTATGGACTCGATTCTCGCTCACGCCACAAAACTGACGCTGTTTGGAAACATGGGCTTTGTTTGGCGAGAGCAAATCTGGGAAAACTGAGAAAATAGCCGAGCTTTCCTCATTCTGACCCGCTATGTTCAGCAGATCAACAGTTCCAACAGGCTGCCCCGTTTACATGAGAGGTTTAAATCTGATTTAAATGATTTTATTCGGAATAAAAGTTAATTCCGTTTTAAAAAGACCATGCAAACACTTAATCCCTAATGATTATTCAGAATTAAACTTTACACCGACTTAAGTGTTTGGTTTATTCCGATGTTAAAGCTGATTTATTTTATTCCGTGATCATGTAAACGTTTATTCCTCTTAAAAAAAATTGGGTTGTTCATGTTGGTTGGGTCGTTCTTCTGACGCGATGTCGCTCTGCAAAAAGGAGCAAAACTTTGGTCTGAACCCAAACAGTTTTTCTAATAAGTATCTGTAAGAACTACAGATAATGAAAAGAGCCAAGGCACAAAACAGCAAAAGTGAAAGAAAAAGCCAAACTCCGGCAGCAGCTGATTGTGAGTTTTCTTCTGTCGACATACATACGTTTGTGTCTCTGTCCAATCAGAACCTTCCCCAGGGAATAAAGACGATTTAACCTGTTTCCATCTAAACCTGAACTCAGAATTATTATTTCCATGTAAACTCCAATTGAGAATCATTTAAATCTGATCAATTTAATTTGGAATTTTTGAATTTGGCCTGTAAGTGATTATAAAGATGCGATTAGAGTCCCGTCCTCCATAGAAAAGCTGTGGCAGGTTGTGAAGACGCTGCTGCTGCTGAATCCACGGTTTTATCACATGCCCAGAGTCGGGAACTACACCTGCATGTTTCCAAACGTCATTTCAGTAAACGTGAATAGAGCCGATTGCAAAGAAATACACACATGATAAAAACTGAGCCCCAAAAATACATTCTCGCAGCTTTCTTCACTGCATCTACTCATTTTTTGGGTGGAATAATGCTAGTTTACATTATTACAGTTGTGAAAATTGCCTATAAGCTCATTAGGGTGAATAATTAAGATGTTTTGAGGAATAAATCTGGACTGCTGCAAACTCCAGATGAGGCGGTGGTGTTTTCTGACAGTAAAAATCCAGTACAGCGGCTTTAATGTTCAAGAGGCTTTTTCAAACTTTCTTTCCGCCTTGTATGGTATCGCCGGGCAGAGGAAACAGAGCGGATGTGGTCAAAGTAGAGGCGTTTAAAGTCCGTCGTTAGCCAAGCGCAGTGAAAGGAGCGCGCCCCGACGCTTTCTGACATGACTTTATATAGCCACTTTCAATTATTAACGTCTGGACCATTGGAGCTCGGGCTAAAACAGCGGAACAGATCCACGCACTGAGCCTGGGCTTGTGGAGATAATCACTGCAGGACGGGGCCATGTTGGGCAATAGTGCGTGTTTCTGTCAGGAGCTGCTGTTAGCTCGCTGCTGTGGTCCCAGAATGCAAAGCGCCGCCAGCTACATGGACCTTTATGTCCCACCCCGGGAAACTCTCAACTCTCAATCATTGGTTCAATCCAAGTGGAAGAGACAAGTTACGAGTCACAGAGGCGGAAATCACCCCCAGAGCTCACAGAGGGCCATACTGACTAAATTAATCTTCTATTTTGACTTTTCAATAATAATATTTTAAAGGAGTAAATGCTTTTGACATGGGAGCTTAACATTCACACAAAAGTGAAGAAACATCACTTCATATATGTATTCTGTTAGTCCAAGAAGGTTCATTTGGTCTTCAGATAATTTATGTGAAGTTCTTTTTACAGACCAAGAGTTTGTTTTCATAGTTGACAGTTTGAGCTGCTTCTGCCTGATGATGTTGTGATCTCCAGTCATCTCCAGTCATCATGAAAACAGCACCAAAGTCTGTTTAAATCAGCCGACGGCAGCATCTGCAGTGTGACTTCCTCAGGACTGTATCGCAGGTGTGAGAGTCTGAGGAGGTGGGACTGCAGATGGCGCCGTCATCCTGCCTTCACTGGTAAGAAAACAGATCTAAAACCTGTTTAAAGGCCGATTCATACTTCACAAGAACTTTGTTCAACTGGTCAAACAAAATGACATCACTTTGTGCCTGCAGCTCCTGTTCTGCAGTTCTTGAGTGTTGTTCTGGACACCTCAGCTCAGCAGAACTTTGTTCATCAGTTCTGCAGCTCTGTCCCACATCTGCGTTCTGATTGGTTATTTATGTGTCACCCAGCTAATAAAATAACAGTGTGGTGGAGTTTGTAGGTGGAATAAATAAACTCATCTTTACAACATGTAAACCAGAACCACTAGAGCCACATTAGCCCGTTTCAGAAGAGACTTCAGCTTTGCCACATTACTTTACATCTTTACAGAAACTAAACTTAAAACCGCATGACTCATTTGCGTAAACTTGTGCTGTAAAAATAAAATAACAGTTCGCTTTGTTTGTGTCGGTCACTTTATTTATGTTGGTACTGTTGGCATTTCAGCCATTGTCACGATAATGTTACCAGCTGCTGTGGTATTTTTTGCAAAGCAACAGCAGAGCGAGGGGGCGGGGCAGAGCGAGGGGGAGGGGCAGAGCGAGGGGGCGGGCAGTTCATCAGCAGAACATCTTTTGAGGCATGAAATGTCAGAGACCAAACAAAGTTTGTACTTGTTCTTATCTCAAGAACAAGAACAAAGTTCTTACATCTTATAAAGTCTGAACAGGGATTTAATCAGCAACACGTCACAGCAACAGAGACTCTGAGGACAACACCGGGAGCAGAACAAACTGTCAGGTCTGAAAGTAAACTGAAAAAAGAACCTAAGAACATACTTTATTCCTTTGTCTGGAAGATTTCTCCAGACATTTTTGCTTGTTTTATTTTGAGTCAACTTTTCTTCAACTCTCTATTTTTCAATAATTGAAAAATAGCTCATTTCTGCTTTTTGATATATACTGCCCAGCTCTAAGAACAGATCATCCAATTTGAGTTTGAATATATTTTTTAAATGTTTTTCTAAATATTTCACCCTCTATTCTACTCCCGCTTGCATCACAAAACCGGAAGTCGTTTGGAAACATGGACTTCCTTTGGGCGCTGTGACTGGGAAAACTGAGAAAATGTTTTTTTTATTTTTATTTTATTTTTTATTCATCATTGTCATTATATCTGTTTTCTCTCAAATGCTGCTGGACGGCAAAGTATAACACACAAATTAATGAGCAATTTATAAAAGGAAAAAATACAAAGTCCAAAAGTCCAGAGGCAATACAAGAATCCCCTGCATGTCAGATCATGTTTGTAGAGTCTGGGGTTAACAAATGTTCTGCAGAAAGCGACAGGAGCGAGTGTTTGCAGAGGAAATTAAGACGTCAGGAGCTAATGTCTCTGTGATTTGATAAATGAGACCATTCAAATTTAAATTTTGATCCAATTGCAAATAACCTTGCAGAACACATTAAAGATTGACTGATACAAGTTTCTTCATTTTCATTAAGTTAAGTGTTTGGACTGAAGCTGCAACAAGAGTCTGAAATATGAAAATGAAAGTTTTGATACGAGTGTCATGATGTAATATGTGTAATACATGTGAAAGGCTGAAGGGAAAAACTGCACTGTTGCATTTCCAGTATAATTGATCAGTGTTAGTGCAAACTCTGCAGCACTGACATTAGATGTGACATTTATGTTTTAATAATGGATTCTGTCCAAAGTTCTTTTGCACTTGTGTCCTGAAAAATTGGCAAAAAGGCTGAAATATGAACTGAAAAACTGATCTAAACTAAAGCGTTTGCGGTTTTTATTCACAACACTGGAGATTTTGTCGTTTGTGAAGGAAAATTGGAGGAAATTTCATGGTGCGTTGTATAACTTTTCTGGTGTAGGGTTTGTCAAATAAGATTCTCTCTGGAGATGTTATTGTTTTGCCTTGAATGTGGCTTTAAACCTTTCTGTCTTCATAGAGACGATTGAAGACCAAGTGACAAGGTCTTCCTGGATCTTTTTGAGCTATAAAACCACCTGCAATTGAATAAATGTAAAGTAGAGCTGTTTAATGTCACACTGTGGAACATTCCAGACAATACAATGACATCTCCATAGAAACAATCTGGTGACGGGCCTTTAAAAATGGCGATTTGCTCCTTGTATCCAATGAAACTGTATCACATCTCAAAGCCTCATCAATGATCCAGAACAACTTTTCAATGGGTAACTTAAAGGTGCGAGAGGGTGCGCAACTTCTTTGTCTCCATGGTGACGCCAATACTTTGATTTAAATTGTCCACAGTGTGGCATTAAGCTAAACCGTCTTGCATTTATTCAACTGTTATTTACCGCTTTAAAAAACAAATTCTTACTGTGAGTGGAGTCTGCTTTCAAGTCTCCATGGAGATGTCTATACTGCGGAACATTCTAGGCACACCTCCGTTCCACAGTGCACTTTTAACTCGCTGCACCAGAGTAGCCCCGACTCTACAAGAAGCCAATAAAACGTCTGACTGTGAAGAGACACCGGTGTTACTTTTAACAGAACGAGACGAGTCTGAGATGGAGCCGTCCCGAGAGCAGAGGCCCAACTCTCACTCTGGCCTCAGGAAAGTCACTCTGAGCCTGGAGCGGAGAAACAAGCAGTGAAAAGGCTGCGGTACAGGATTTATTTAATTAGGACGCTGCACCAGGCCTGAGCACTCGGGCCGCGGCGGGTTTTTCTGAGTCTACAAGATGATTTCAGTATTAGTCTGTGCGTCAGAGTCGTCTTCCCTTACACCAGTTTTTGTTGTAGCCTCCCTAAGACAAGTGGGTGTTTTACTGCATTATATGAATCTATTAAATCTGAAATCTGAGTGGTTTAAGTTATTAGGTTATTTGTGTTTATTATGCATGTTCCTATAACCTCTTGAGATTTTTTTTTATTTTTTATGACTGTGCATGTCTCCTGCAGGGGGAGCTGTTGTCCTGTTGTACGTCGGCTTCTGAGGTTTGAGCCGTTTCTTCTCGTTTTCTCACTGCATTTGACACATATGTATTTAGATTTGGCTGATTTGGCTTCGTCACACGGAGATGAACCGTTCTGGTGCCGACGATGTGTTGGGGCGTCACGTTAACCACACAGATGGGGGCGCTGTTGTGCACATCCGCTAATCCTACAGTCCGTCCTGAGGTGCACATTCGTTCAGGTGTCATTACGCTAAGGGAACGAGAGGGGGCAGTAGAGAGTCTTTGTTTTCCTCATCTCTTCCAAACGAGCATGCACATAGAAATGATCATGGCTGGAAAAATTATCAAGTTCGTTTAAACTGATCACGCACTTCACTGAGTTACTAATTATCATTATGCTTGTTTTTGGACTATAAACCAGTCTGTAACTGAATAAATGCAAGGCAGAGCTGTGTAATGTCACACTGTGGAACATTCCTGACAGAGCAAAGACATCTCCATAGAAAAAAACAGGAGTTTTAATATCGATTAGTATCTCGCCAAGTCAGAAAAAGCTCCAAACTACAAGAAAACGTGACAAAGTGTGGAGGTCATTGTAAACCGCGCAGTGTAAGAGCCTTTTCTGTAATGTTCCTGTATTAAATATTCAGAGCTAAACCCACAAAGGAGCCATTCTGTTGCTGTCAAGAGTTCTGGATGTGTATTGAACGTAGGCAGCTGCTAAAATATACAGAAACATGTGTGAAAGTTAAAAGGTTTCTGCCCCGTTGCATTTGAGCCTTTGTGATCTTCTACAGATATATTATTTAAAGGTCGTATATTATGCAAAATTGACTCTCTTGAGGTTCAAGTTGTGCTCTAGTGTTGTTCTCTCCTCACAAACAGAGCTGCACTTGTTTTGTTCGAGTAACTGTCAAAATGCTCCAGTGTTTCCCACATACAGAACACAGATCTATGGCACCACAGGATGAAGCACAGAAAATTGATTTCACTTTTATTTTCTGTCCAGCGCGGTCTGGGAGCAGCATTTTTCAGAAAGCCACTTAAAAGGAGGTGTTCTGATATGCACCAAATAAGCTAATGCTGTTTCAGTATTTCATTCAGATCCCCTGTTGCAGCTTTAGGAGTTTCTTAAGTCGAATTATAGCGTTTTATGCATTTAATTTGTATTGTTATATAACCATTACAATATACTAGTTCATATTGGTTGAACTAAGTCTTGAGTTAAGTATTTGAAATAAAAACCTCAAGATTTCATTTGTTTTTTTGTAATTCATTCCTTAATGTCAAAGAATCAAAAGTTCAGTTAAAAACTAAACTTTAACATCAATGTTGGTAGGAAATTCTCAACTTGAAACCTAAAATACAGGTCTCCCACTAGCTTAGGCTACGTTTGATGATGATGCTTTGAAAAAAGATGCAAAAGTGGCGTTGTGTGTTCACTTTTTATTCTGTGTTTAGACAAGCGTTTTCTGGAGTACATCTGCTGCATACGGTGACATAAAAGTGCGTGGAGTTGGATTGGGTTCATGCCGGGCCTCTAGGGGGCGCTGTGATACACTATTGTTCTGTTTGTGACGTAAACGTGACGTGAGCAGATCTGACCTGAGTTTTGCGTCTTGTTTTACGGCTGAGCAGATTCAGATTTTTGCGTTTTTAAGCCCCAAAAACGGCGTCAGCGTCTAAACAAACGTCACTTCTGATCAAATATTTTGTTGTTTTTACCCTAAACCTTAAACATGTTTATATGTCGTTTTCAGCGTATGGAGCATTTTCAGAATTAAAGGCAACATGGTGATCTAAGCAGTTAAAAACCTTATATTACGCAAAACTGACTCAGTTGCTAATTCATTCACACACGTTTGAGTAACACTTTATTCTCAGTCTGTCTACATCTCCATCTGCAGCTCGGAAAATGCCGTCCATATGATTCTAGAGAAGGTGTGTGGAGTTTAAAAACACAGTGGAGCATTTCCTGGGATGTTTCCGAGGTTTTTCGGCACTTTTGCATGTTGGGATGGAAGCACGTTTTTGATACGGGCTTTGGTATCGAAGGCAACTTACCGTCTTTAGCATAATATCATTTATATTTTGTGGCAGTGTTTGTACCGCGTCTTAAAATTCCACAAAATTAATTAAAAAAAACACTGAACATGACTTGACAAGGTTGGAACTGAGTCTTTTCTGTTTGAGAGTAGAACTAAATGGCCTAAATGTGCAGAGTTTGTGTGTTAAACGTATGAAACAAAACACTCCAGGTCTGTTTGTTCTAATGGAGTTTAATACTGTAATATTGGCGCTTTAATACCCCATAGAAACGCACTCCGCCCTCTTTAAATCGCTGATTGTTTTTCTGCGTGGGAAGCGTCACTAAAGGCACAAGAACGTCATGTATATTTGTGAAACGTGACTAATTTAAGTACATGTGGATGCCAGATTCCAGTCGGGTTTCCTCGCTGATCTTACAGAGTGGGTTGGTTGGAGAGATGAGCGCGAGTTTTTTATTTTTTTTCCTACGCAACATGTGAAATATGAAACGCCGTCTCCAAAAATAAGTGAAAAAGCCTGTCTCCGGGTGCTAGAGTGATTCTCTTTTGGATGGCATACGGAACTATTTTAGGGAGAGCGGGGAATAAAGTGTTATGATGTGAATTTGAATCATGTTGCTCTAAAAATGGAAAGACAGCTACAAAATTATAAGTTTATTGCGTTCTGGCATGTTCTAAAAGCCTCTGTGCTCATTCTGCCACTCATAGCTGATTTTTTTAGTTTGAATTACACATTTTTTCTATTTAAAAAAACCTCTGTACTCAATTTTTCCCCATGTTTTTGAGTGAACTGCTCTTGCCCCAGTAGATCTATTGCATAAGCAGCTCTTGAGATGAAAATAAGTTCAGTGTTTGCCGTCTGCAGCAATTTATAACACGTTTTATTGTCTGATAATCAAAAAACACACATTAGCATGCTAGTCGTGTTAGGTTTACCGCAATGGCAAAATTCTGTGGCGTGTGAAATTTGGGAAAAGTGTTTATAAAGTCTTTGTGGTGAATATTTAAGATGCTCAGAAGGCACTGGGGAAGTGAGGAACAACTTTGGGCAGCTGCAGTTTAAAGTTCACTACACAAAATGTGAGTTTTAAGATGTTCTAATGTTGTTTCCTCCTCAAAAACAGACCTGGAGTTTTGTTTTTGTTTTGTTTCATTCACACATGTTTGAGTAATTCTTCATTATTAGTCTGTCGACATCTCCAAAGCTCAAAATGTTCTGTTCCATCTTATTATAACCTGAAAAATACTGCTTCATGAAGACAGCTCCTTTTAACTAAAGTAACAATGGTGTTGTATTCAAGACCAAAACCAGTCTGAGACCACTGGGTCCAAAGACCGAGACAAGACCGAGACCTCTGAGGGTCAAGACCGAGACCTCTGAGGGTCAAGACCGAGACCTCTGAGGGTCAGACCGAGACCTCTGAGGGTCAAGACCGAGACGTCTGAGGGTCAAGACCGAGACGTCTGAGGGTCAAGACCGAGACGTCTGAGGGTCAAGACCGAGACGTCTGAGGGTCAAGACCGAGACCTCTGAGGGTCAAGACCGAGACCTCTGAGGGTCAAGACCGAGACCTCTGAGGGTCAAGACCGAGACAAGACCGAGACCACGGCCTATTGAGACCAAATCGAGACCATCTTTGTAATTTTCTATATTTATCTGTATTATATAATTATTTTGGTGCATATATATTTAAATGTTTTTATAAATGTATTTGCTTCCACTGGCACTTTACAGAAAAGTGTGAAGAAAGTGGATAAACCTGTTTTCTTAAGTTCCTTCCAATTCCCAAAGCAAATGCCCATGGTGACAAACACAAATGGATCTGTGCACTTTTATTTGGTAAACTTCAGCCCACATATGACATCACAAGGTGGAACAGAGTGTTTTCTGTCTGAGAGAAGAACCTAAATCTGCAGGTTTGTTTGTGCGTTAAACATGTGAATGAAACAAAACACAACTCCAGGTCTGTTCGTGACGAGGAAACAACGGCCACATTGACATGATGTTTTTTAGTTCAGAATTTATTGTCCTGAATTAAACAGTTCTGAATGAAATGATTCTCCTCCGAGTTTACATGGAAATAATAATTCTGAATTGAAGTTTACACGGAAACTCGTTCTGATTGGACAGCAGGGGGCGCACCGGCGTAATTACGTCCACAAAAGAAAACTCACTTGAGCTTTTCCGTCGTCTCCGTTTGTCATTTCTCCACGGACACAAACACCATCCAAAATATTGAGCATTGAGTGAAAGTCTGAAGAGAAACTGATGGAGCTGGAGCGAGTCAGAGGAACGACCCAACGGAATTATGTTAAATAAAATAAATGTTTACATGATCAAGGAATAAACCACCCACTAACTTTGGAATCAAGTTTAATTCTGAATAATCATTTTCATCAGGAATGAACTGTGTGGGTGGTACCTTCTCCATCTCGTTGCTCTTCCTCTTGCGTGCAGACCTGGTTATCTTCACGGTGACGGCGCTCTCCTCGCCCTGCCTCCTCAGGGCCATGCGGTTGGGCTGCAGGGGGCTGAAGGAGATCTCCAGCTCAGGTCTGGGGAAGCGGCTGGTCCGGCCGTTCTCCGTGGAGATCTCGGACGAGTCCAGCACCGACGGGCAGCTGGCCGAGCTCTGCGCGGGTGCAAACAATGTGGGTGTTGAGTAAAAGCTGCACGGTGTCACTTTTCTGGTGAACGGTCCGTCAAGCGCTTTTCTCCATGGAGATATTTTTGCTTTGCCTGGAATGTTTCGCAGTACGGCATTAAACCTTTCCATCTCCAAGTTACAGGTCAGATCTGAGATAATTTCTAAACCCTGGAACTCACTGTATTACAACAAAAAAAATTGCATTTAATGGTATTTACTTTAGCTGCTCCACCACCTGGATTAAATAACACTGGCCTATAGAATGTGGTGATGTCGTCTGAAATCTAACAAGCCATCAATGAATCAGGAAGTGCTCATTAGCATGCTAAGGGTTATGGCAAAACTCGGCACTGGTCTCTAAAAGTTGTGAAAAGCACTTAAGCTCTTCACAGTGACTCATTATGATGTTCAGAATGCACAAGGCAAGTGACCAAAACCTTTGGACCATTTAAAACAAACTAGTTCTGTTTTTTCCACATTTGTAAGACGGTAAAAGTCATGCACAACACTTTTAGGGAAATATGTTCACAGTAAATACCATTTCACTACCATTGGGAAGATGATTAACGTTTTCATTTAGTTTTGGGTCTGAACCAGAATGAGCTCCTCACTTTTGGTTGCCACATTTCTAGACTAAAACAACTGGAAATAAATAGAAATGCTATGATATCCTGATCTCTTGATACGAAATGTTCACGATACACATTCCACGATACGATATTACTGTGATGTTTTGTGGAGGCAATCAAAATTGTGAAGATGCAACTTTTCTCTCACCAAATAATTAAGATTTAAAAATGCTTCATAACAGTTATTTCATCAGCAGAAAGGATTATTATGGTTTATATATTTCTCTATTTTGCATCACGACCACGAATTTAAGCAAAGAAACTTGTAATTCGATATATTGTGATGGCCCACGATATTTTTGTTATCGTTACATCCCTCAAAATAATCATAAAATTTGTTAAGATGGGAATTCTCTTCTTCAGCAAATCATTAGGGCAAGATACGTTTTAAGATTTAATTTACAGGTCAGGACTGTGGAGAGACGACCCCACTCACAGTCACAATGCCTGTTTTTCTAGGGATTTTTGAGTTATAAAACCACCTGTAATTAAAAAATGTCATGTTTTCTGTTGGTATCTCAGAGTGATCACACAACCGAGCAAAAATCAGCTCATTCTAATGTTTTTTATTAGCGTTGACTTTACCTGGCTGATCACAGAGGTCCTGGTCTCCCTCCTGCCTCTGGATTTGCGGACGAGAGTTTCACTTTCAGGACTCTGGCTGCTCTTAATCTGTCGATAAGAATAAACAGGACACAAAAACACACATGAGGAATGGTGTAGGAGGCGGGCGCACTGACACCGGCCGCTGGGTGACTGGCAGCATTTGTCAGAGTCACGGCGCCAGCGTAACGGCGTTGGCATCGTGGACGTGCAGCGGGTCCCTGTGGTACTGATGTATTCAGGTTAAGACAGGAAACTGTGATGGAAGATGAGCTGCTTTGTCCTCCAGTGTATTTTAATGCAGAGGAGAAAAGGGACGTCGTGCCAAAGTTGAGTTTTAGAGGGGAAAAAAATAAGGCTACTTTTTCCAGTTTTAAAAAGAAACTGTATGAAAGCTTTCAGAAACTTGACCCAATTTTGTTTCCACATATGAGGTCAACATGTTTGACTCAATTAAAACTTTGATAACTGTAATGTGGATTTGCTCTTAATTACAAAAACACTGGGCATGATGGCCAAGGTTACAGTTTGGAGTTTTAGTTCTCATAATGATTCTCTAATCAGAAAGCAGAACAAGCCTCAGTTTCAAAGCTGAAATCCAGTGTGTTTAAACCTAAAATCCCACAGATCTGAAGGTCCAGCTCCTGCACCAGCCCTGGGTCAGTGCTAGTGCAGCCTCTGGAGCTCAGGGAGGGAGTTCTGGAGGTTCTGAGCTTCACATGAGGCCTAGGGTGTTTTATTTTTTAGATTCTCTAGATTAGAACCCTGCATTTGGTCCCATATCTGCCCAAAATAGTTGCATCCAAATGTTATTCAATTATTTAAAGGTTGCTCCAGACATTTGAAAATTGCCCTGCAGGGCCGATACTATAACATAACAAACCAAGAAAAGGCGTATTCAAATAATCTGCCTTTTTATACTGCAAACACAAACTGAAACTTGCATAAAAATGACTTAGAAAGTCCATAAAAATAAAGTTCAGCACCCACTGTGGCTTTGTGGGCATCACAGAAGATGCAGCTGTGCTCTTTGGCAGATGCAGCAGATACTGTTTCTGATCTTCATTCTTTGTTAGGCACAATTCAAATCTGGAATAAGCTTCACTTTTCAGCAACATCACTGACAACTTTCCTAAAATGCACAATTATAGCAACCTTCTGTAAGTCTGCATCATCAGCCCTGTCTGCTGGGGGAATTGAAGTTGAAAATATTTTTGACAGTTGAGAAAAGCATTAAACCTGATGGTGACAGAATCACTGATCTGCTTCCCTTCATAACCTTTCTGATTAAAGACATCTCATTGCTTTTGGTGAAACCTCTGAACCTTCCTTTTCCATAATATTGTGAACCATCAGCTGCTTTGTTCTTCTGTCACACTGGAGCTGAAGAATGCCAGGCCGACCATTTCTTCACACAAGTACCAAAGACGTAGGACACGGCTTCAGAAATACCAACAATATCAGGATCTTTATCCAGGAAACTACATGCAGCGTGAACCTCTAAAACATCTTTTTCTTCCAAATTTCTTCCTAAATTATCTTTTGCTCTCATGTAAACTTGGCAACTGAGACAAACTCTACTCTGTGTCTCCCCCTGCAGGTGAAGGCTGAGGGACACAGGGTCAGATGGGATTATAGGAGCTTTTTTAACACTGAAAAAGAAGACTGGCCACATGCAGTTTCTTAATCAGGTTTAACTTTTGCTTATAAAAAGTAATAGTTTGTGTTTCATGAATACAAACACGTACAGAAGTACTGCGCTGCCTTGAAAATAAGTCATGGAGCCAACTTTTGTTTTCACTGTTTCGCTCCCGACGGCTGCCAACAGAAATCGTCCAAGTGGGAGTGGGCGATATTGACAAAGAATTATTTTAGGGGACTGTCAAAACACCAGAACGGTAAACAGATCAGTGCAAAGTATCACACAGCCCTGAACTACACCACAAAACCTTACACTGGACACTTTTTAACACTATTATATATTTAAAAAAAATAATAAAGTTGAGTCAATAAAATAAACCAAAATTAAAAAAAATGTGAGGCAAAATCTGGACTTAACTTAATCGATTTGTAAGTGTCATTTTGTGGAGACTTTGTAAAGACATGTTTTGAGAACGTGATCTCACCGCATTTGGTTCCAGTCAAATGAAGCTCACTGAGGCCTGAAGTTATAGGAGCGAATGTGGAACTGAGTTGCAAATTAGGAAAAGGAATTTAATTACCAACAAATCAGTGAAATAAAAACACCAGGGTCATGTAGGCTAAAATGAACAGGATCTGACACCGGCACAAACGTGAGGAGCAGCAGCTTCAAAATCAACCACGAAGAAACAAAGTCGTGTCACACTTCCCCAGATTCAGGGAGAAGAAATCACAATCAAAATCAATTCTCCTGTAGTGTGTGGCGACCCTTAGGCTAATTTCAAGAGCTATCAGACAATTTCTATATTTTTACTTTAGTCAGTTCGTCCTAAGTTCGTCCTGTGGCTTGAGGGTTGTAGTTTTGGACTGACCTGCTGGTTGTCCGCCTGTGTCTGTGCAGCCTGGAGATCTTCTTTCAGCTTCTGGATCTCGGCGTCTCGCTCGGACAGAGTGGCCTGGAGGTCTGCCATGCTGACCCCGGCACCGGCCTGTAGGACCAGACACCACATCAGAACATCACAAAACTGCACCGAACTCTCACCACTGAACTTTACATTCCAGTATTAGACAAAGGGACGTGTATTTATTGTGTGTTTATTCCAAACTAGGCCAAACTGCAGGAAAAGTAGGTGGTGAAGATGTTACAAAAACACAAGTCATTTTTGGCACCAACTGTACTTGAAAACGGGATTTGAAAAACAGGCTAATCCGATCCTCCAGGTGGAACTCCTGACTAAACATGGTGTTTCTGAATCCAAGTGGAGCAAAATGTTTTACTTTTCCGTTGCATAATTAAAGATTTATCAAACAATTTGCATATTTTTACTTTAATCTGTCTGACAAAAAAAATCTAAACAATATTAAAACAAAATTATTATTGTATGGTATTGATTTTTCAATACAAAATGCCCTAAAAAGACCTGATAACTTGAATAAGTTTCAAAAAAAGTTTCAGAAATGAAGGGATATTCATTTTACAGCCCATTAATATTCAAACTGCAAACACAAAATACTTGAATGGGAAACCGCTGGGAATATCAGGCGCCACAGCAGGGGGCCTGTGATTTGCCACGTTTACATGAGAGCTTTAACTCTGAATAAATATAATTTAATTCTGAATAAAACAGAAATGAAAAACATGTAAACACTTAATTATTTATGAAAATGATTATTCAGAATCTTAATCCTGAAGTAAGATGATGGTTTATTCTGATTTTAAAGTGAGTTAATTTCTTCCTGGATCATGTGCTCGTTTGTTCTTGTTCAAAATAATCCCGGTGGTGGGTCTGTTCGGGTTTCCCGTAGTTTTCCATGTAAACCTCAATTTGGAATTATTATTTCCATGTAAACTTGAAGGAGAATATTTTTATTTTTTATTTCATTCAGAACAATTCATTTGGAATTAAAAACATCATGTAAACGTGGCCACTGTGTCTTGTGTAAAACACTTCAGCCACATTCCCAGGTGGACGTGGTGTGAGTTTGTGTTGGGGATAAGGGGGCAGATGGAGCAGACTGGCAGCCGTGCTTCGATCAGTCTGTCCCAGGGCAGCTGTGGCTTCAGTAATAGCTTAACCGCACCATGGGTCGGTGGACAGTGGTTGGTGGAGTGAACGAACAACGGACAAAACTGTAAAGTGAATTTGAGCGTCTGGAAAATGGTAAATGGTCACGTTTTTAAACAGCGGTTTTCCACCTTCAAGGCTCAAAACTTTACAATGAGGAACCACGTGACCCACATCACCCCTCGTTGCCATGTGCACTGGTGTGTGGGTGGGTAAGTGTCTTGCCCAAGGACACTATGACAGCATTCATCTGAGGGAGCTAGAATCACACCAGCAACTAGGTGGTCAGTGCATCTGACCGCTCGACCAAAGATGTTTTTTATGTCGAGATTGGGATTCAATACTGGTATCAGATACTGTGTCACTCCAAATACTCAACGCCAAAGTATCGATATCAGTTTGGGAGTAAAAAAAAAAGCATCATTAAGTTATTATGAAGTTCTGTTGAAAACTCCAAAACAATAAGAGAAACATGAGTTTTCCACAGAACTCCCACCTCCACTTGAACATGATTTGGACTTGTCTCTGAGCAGCTGCGCTCACAAGTGTCAGCAGATTTATTCTGTGCGGTGAACACAAAGTGAACGAGTGAAATGAGGCGGAAAACAAAGGGACGAGAGTCTGAGTCTGCAGGAGAAATCAATGTGAGCGCAGCAGGTACTGCACAAGACACACCATTCAGAAAACTACACTGACAACACACACACACACTGACACACCCTCATATCTTCTCATCACATGTACCACTGCAGTCGGAGTTGTGCGTCAGTGGGGAAATGATGAAAACCGGGGGATGGTTGGAATTGTTGATTAGCTGAACATAACTGAACGCTACAATGACATGAAGAAAACTGGGACATTTTCTCATTTTTCATAGATATTGTCAGACTTACTACTGCAAACAGAGCCCAGAGGAAGTTATCAAGGCATATGCTTCCAAACAACATCCAGGTTTGTGACGTAACATGAATAGAGCCCATTGAGTGTGGGGTCATATTAGCAGAATCATTCAGGCCCCTGATGGAGCTTTCACACCTCCAGACCTGACCTGGCTCTCACTATTGCTTTGTTGTTTTAATTTAGGTCTGAGGATGCAGTTGTAGATTGGAGACAGATGATGTCTGAAGTATCAAGGATGGATTGTGTTTCCTAACAGAAATCTTTAACTCCCCTCTCAAATCAAATCTTTTCTCTGGCTCAGATACTTCACTTTTGTCAGAGCAGTGGCCTGTTGCTTTAAGGTGGAGGTGTACGGCAGACTCAGGTCCACTGTTCCTCTCTCGTCTGAGTTGGTCCATCCTCTTGTGAAGTGTCTGTTTTGTTTCTCCAGTGTCGTGACCACATTGAGAGCATTTTCATGTATGAAGTGTCCCTTTTCCATGTAAACATTATATTCCTGATATGTCAGTATCCCAGTGACGAGAAACCAGGAGACTCACTGGGTTTTATACTCAGAGTATTCAGGATACTGATTTCTGAAAACTAAAGCAGTACTGAGCATGTGCAAACTCAAGTAACAAAAACTGCAGGAGTAGTAGAAGAAAGAATACTTTATACTTATAACTTATAAACAAAGCAGTCTCCTGTTTAACACAGACACAGGTATGAGCCTCGAGTTACAATGTGTTGCACTTGAACTAAACTGTTCAACTGTTAAAAACAACTTTCACTGAAGCTGTGGCATGTTCTCATGTTCTAACTTGAATGTTTGTCTTCTTTTTATTGTTAGAAACATGTTAAAAAGCCTTAAGTTTGCAAAGTTCCTCCATGTTTAGCTCCCTGCCTCAGTTACCATAGCAACCAGTCTAAACATCCAGGATGCTCTGATTCCTCCTGTGCTCAGGGACGTGAGCGTCCTGGTTTCTCTGAGCGCAGGTAAACACCAAATCCAGAATACAGAACCGGGATAAGAGCAGCTCAAACATGGGCCTGCTCATGTGAGGTCTCAACACTGCAGCATTTTCTAAAGCTTTGTTCAATGGTCAAATATGTTTAACAAACAACCCCTCAATAAAAAACGTAAGTCTTGAGTTCAAATTTCTAATGAACTATTTGAAATAAACTAGATGTAAAGTGTTATGTACTTTTGTGTGATTGTTACTGTACTTTTCTCTGTCCTGTAAATGATTTCACATCAGCCTGAAGATGGAAATTCGCCCCGGTGGTTATAATCATGACATTTTGACACTTTAAATCTTCTTTAATGTGTGCTGTGCCTTCACAAATAAATAACTGGATAAAACTCAAGCACATGTAAACACAGTGGTTGTTTTTTAATGTGGATGGTAAAAACATCCAAAAATAAGTGCAGGGATCTCTCAAACATGCACACATCACTCCAAATACAAGTCCAAGCTCTAAATCGCACAGTCCCCCCCTCTTTAAGCCCCGTGTTTAGGTTCTCTGTGTTGTACTGACCTCTGGTGGTGGCTGGGGGGCGCTCTGCTGTAGCTCCTGGATGAGTTTGTCCTTCTGGGCCTGGCTGGAGAGCAGTTTCTGGAGCTGGACCTCCAGAGCAGACACCAGCGTGTCCCTGTCTTTCCTCCACTGCTCCATGGTCTGCTCCTTCTGGGCCAGCTGGGAGGACAGAGACTCCTGACGGCACAGAAGACCAGGACAACCATCTAATAATGTGCAATGATCAAGTGTGGGACGAGATACGAGAGAGTTTGAAATAACTGACAATAATCGGATCATTGACAAGTTTGGGCACATGATTTTTAATTGGTTTAATTTTTATATAAAATTATATTTTCTTATACCGTTGTGAATGTAGTTCATGTCTTGATATAGTTCACTTTAGTTTTTCTCATTAATTAAATGATTAGAACTGAACACCAGAGTCATGAGACCTGAGTGTAGTGATCTGTGTGTCTATGTGCACTGTAGGGGGCGCTCAAGAGTGCAGGATTATGCAGTGAATGAGGGGTTAGGGGCTGGGGGACATTCGGACACAGACGGAGGAGCTTTTCACTCTTTTTTACATTAAACAAAGTTATTTATCAACAAGGCCTAAATATCTGTATCTTTTTCAAACTATTTAAGTGTGGAAAAAGCTGCATGTTCCACGTATATTTGATCACATGACAAGATCACAAATATTTAGACTTTTATTCACGCAGAAATCAGGGCTGCACACTAAATCAGCCCTGCAATGATCAAACCAAAGGCTGCAATTATTTAGCTCATAATTTAAGAGCAAAACGAGGAGCCCTGCATGGACATTGTAGTGTGTTCTTTTCGTTCTTCTCACCACGTGGCTCTGCTGTCGCTGGTATTTCTCTCTGTCCTCTGCGAACCTCCTCATGTCCTGGTTCCTCCGGTCCTCGGCCTCCTTGGCCTGTCCGATCAGACCCAGCTTCTCGTCCATCCAGGCCTTGCGCTCGCCGCGGTGTTTCTCCAAGCACATCTGAACAAAGACAAGGCATTTTATTAAAAGGTCCATAATATACTTCTGCTGTTTTCTATGTTCTAATGTTGTTTCCTGATCACAAACAGATCTGGAGTTCTGTTGTTTCATTCACATGTTTGAGTAAATCTTTATTATTATATCTACATCTCCAAAGCTCAAAATGCTCTGTTCCACCTTGTGATGTCATGACATTAACAGCTACCTTTATATTTTTTAGTTGAGGAGACGAGCATTTCCAGGGTTAAAATGATTCTAGTGAAGGTGTATGTATTTTAAAAACACAGTGGAGCACACAGCATAAATGTGCAGGTTTGTGTGTTAAAGATGAATAAAAAAAACAAAACTTCAGGTCTGTTTGTGATGAGGACACGACATTAGAACATCAGAAAACAGAGTAAAATGGGCACGTTCATGTCATAATGTGGACGATCTGAAGTATCGTTCCCTCCACTGAAAAAGTTACATACTGCGCTTTTAAAGTGTCACTGAAATGAATACAAAGCAGAATTGTGTGTAAAATGTGTCGAGTTCACACCTGTAGGTTCTCCTGGGCCTGGGCCGCCTCCTCTTTGGCGACTCGGAGCTCGTGAGAGGAGGAGGAGGCGTCCGGCTGGTGTCCGCTCGGCCCCTCCTTTCTCAGCAACAGATTTTTCAGTTTCTCCACCTCTGCAAAAGAAAATATCAGAAACAGATCAATACATAAAACAAAGGACTAAACCAGGACTAAGGACACTTTTACACTGAACCTAATCATTGTATCAGAAACAATTAGCGTCCAGACGCGTCGTTTCTGTGTCCGTTCACCCATGTGCACAGAGTCTGAAGTTGCAGCAGCCGATTCTGAAAATGCAAGTGTGAAGACTTTTCATGTACTGACGACAAGGTTCAGTTGTTCCATGGCTGACGGGCGAGTACTTCTACCTACACTGTTTCCCGTTTGTCTGTTGTTTAAACTGACAGTGGCGACTATTGTCAGTGAATCAGCGACTCAGGAAGGTGCGAGTCACAGTGACTTGGTCCAATAAGGAGGCAACTCGAGCTCCTACACCAGCGTATCAACGTTTTCAGGCGTCCACACGGTGCCGGATCAGATCTGTGCTCAGATGGATTCTTGGGACCTGATGGCACCAGATCGATCCATCTCTGGAGCCTTTTTAGGTCGAATTAGTGTGGTAATAATGACGAATATCAACTAGTGTGGAACGGGGCCTAAACCTGGTCTAAACCTGGCCTAAACCTGGTCTAAACCTGGTCTAAACCTGGTCTAAACCTGGCCTAAAAACAGATCTAATCCAGATCTAAACCACGGCTAAACCAGCAGTAAACTAGGTCTAATTGAGATCTAAACCAGCTCTAAACCAGGACTAAACTAGGCCAAAATCAGATCTAAACCAAGTGTAATCACAGACATGTTTTGTAGTTTTGTCAAGAACATCAAAAATCAGATCTTAAATCGATACTACAACCGGAATTGAAACTAGATGCTCATTTTTTGCAGGCAGGACAGAGCAGAACTTTTCCTCAATGTGTTTAGAACAAGCTGGAGCTGATACATTTTATTTTAACTCTGTTCCTTAGTATCAAAGTTTGAAATTGTTATATCACATGTGTCCTCAAAGTTAATGGGAAATAGAGGTCAGAGTTTTGCTCATTACCGCTGGTGAGTTGTTGAATGCGATTGTCCTTCTCCTCCATGACGTGCTCCATCTGCTCCTGGGTCTCCTCCTGCTCCGACAGGGCCAGGCGCATGTTCTCAATCACCTGGTTTTTGGCCTCCAGCTCTGCGAAGACAGAAGGAGCCAAGGTCAAACTGTTGGCTCGTCACTTCAAGAGCCCAGATTCCACAATTACACTTTTCTGATCTGTGTTCTGACGTCGTTTCTTCATTAAAATCTTTCCTGGACTTGTGTTTTGTTTCATTCGCACACGTTTAACACACAAACTCTGCACATTTAGGCTTTAGAGTTTTTCTCTCAAATTAAACCACTCTGTCTTTAAAGCTGCAGAGTGTAACCTTAGTTTCTATGGATACGTCATTGCTC
>KN488808.1:0-14270 GCA_000787155.1 Scartelaos histophorus | reverse complement strand
GAGGAGGAGGAGGGGTTAACCAGTAGCAACCTTTGCCACTTGGTTAATGAAGCTGGGATGTTTCTGCCATCAGTAACTTGTATTCCTGTTGCATGTTGTAACAAATGGAGGAGCCACCTGAAGGCCTCAGGCAACGGACTTCCAGGTCAGAGGTCATTTGTTTGAAGCTCACCTCTATGCAAATGTTTAAAATTTTAAAAAATTGATGTATACAGACTTCCCGGTATGACATCTAATATTCAATCTCAATTAATAAACTGTATAAACTTACTCAAATGAAAATCCAAATATCCTTAAAGCAACAATACATATCTGATTTGCATTTCTTTTTTAGTTTTCTGTTTGATAGATTTGAAATGTCCAGATGTAATGTCAACATAATCCTGTGCATTATTCAACTTTAATCTGTGCTTTTTTGACCATAAAGAACAGATTTAGCTGGAAGTACAACAAGTGAGCTGATGTGTGCTGTTAATTAAGTCTCTCACACACACAGTCACTGTCACAGATAGCTAGCATTCCCAACAGTTTTTCAGTTTTTATTGAAAATCAAACACCAAAATAGGACCATAAACTCTCGTTTTGATCACAGGCTTTTGAAAATGTGCTGTTTAAATCCATTTTGTGTTTTTAATTTTTTGTTTATTTTAAGATAATTTCAAACATGCAACACCCTATGAACAGTTTACAACAAGGGACCGTAGGTGAGTTCCTCCCTCCTGTGGGCTCACCACCTGCAGAGGGGTTCATAGGGTCTGGGTCTAGTGCACAGTGTAATGGGCAGCGTGCTGCCCCTGCGACCCAGCCGGATTAAGTGGGAGAAGATGGATGGATGGATGGATAATTTCAAAACTTGTTGACAGTGTTTGCTAATGTGTGCATCGTGTCACCATGGTAACCCCCAGTGTGCATGTCACTGCAAAGCATCAATACTAGCCAAATGTTCTAATAGTATAATGTAATGAAACAATACTGATAACATCTCCACTACTTTGTCTTGCACAGAGGTATTTGGAGAGTATTTCAAACTTCACAGTAACTATGAATAAGTTGACAAGTATTATGGCAGAACCGAAGGGTCAGCTGAGCACAAGGAGCTAAGATGGATGTCCTGGATGTTGCATAAACAGCCGGTCTCCTGTAGTTTGCCTGTGGGGCTCAACATAATGCGAAACATAGGTCTGGACATGTTTAGTCTGCACTGTGAGCTAGGCCTCACCAACTACTGTCAATCTCATATTGTGTAACTGTGTAATGGACACACACTAATACCTCAGTGTAAGAATGGGAGCATTATTCTTAAAAAGACACACAGAAAGCATCCAAATGGACTCAAAAAAAACATTAATTTAAACCTGAAATACCCAACTTCATGCTCATAAAAAATGTAAATTATGTTTTGAAACGTCGGAGACAATCTGTGCTACTGTCTGTACATCTAAATTACAATCACCAAGCAATAATTAAAGATAGACTGATGTAACTTTTGTCACTCACTTGTCTCCATGCAAATGTTAATGCTTTGCCTAGAATGTTCCACTCTACGTCCTTAAACCTCTCTATCCCTATGTAAAGAGGCGGGCGACATCCTTGCCAAGTTACAGGTCAGATCTATGAAAGGGGGACCCCACTTATTCCAGAAGTGCAAGTTTTTCAGTAATCAAACCGATAAGAGACTGATAAGCCTGATGCCACTGTGAAAATTACAGGCAAAGCAATAACACCGCCATGGGGATAAGTAGGTAGTGGACCCTTCACCATAAAAGTTACATGATGCACCTTTAACCTTAAATGCTAAATTAAGAAATGACCAGAACCATCCCAACCCCCACACAGTAAGTGCTCGGTGCTTGCCCAGACTTGCCGTCATTTTGCTGCACCCTCACAGCCCTGAGACCCATATTCTGCTTCATAGCACTGGCGGTAATGACGACAGTATATTACACATGTCAATGGTGGAGATGAAAGGAGCTCATTTCTAGTTTTGAAAAACAAAACTAGTTCTTTTTGCCTCACGCGCAAGGTATGTCCATGTTTTTAATAAAATGCGTGAACCCGCCTTGAGTCAACGTATGAGCGAAAAGCTCTCGTCACTTGATCCTTGTGAAACATTGAGTGAATGTTTTGAGGAGACGTTAATAGGAGAGCTAACATGCCCCAGAGGAACTGCAGAAAACGAATATTGTTATGTCATTGATGAGGCATTAGTGTAGAGCAGATTGGCAGGAAAGGCCTGAGTACACAGTGTACTGGTCCACGTGAGTGTAATGTTAAACTGCTCGCACCAGGAGTTATCAAAACTTATGTCACTGCTGAGGTCCCAGGCCAAAATATAAACGAGCCAATGAAATCCCATATTAATTTTGATTACCTCACTTATTATGCTGATTATTTTTCTTATTACTGACTCTAACCTGCACTGTAAAATGTTTTATGACAAAACACTATTGAGTAATTGAAATTTATGAGTAGGGTGAGTATTACTGTATTTCTGTAGTTATGGTTCCCATTGTTTTACTTGCGAAACAGCATTAAGAAAAACAAAAGTGTGAGCATGAAAAAGACACACGCAAACAGCCTATTACTTTGAGCCTAGTCACAATGTTTTGAGCATCAGGCAAGGCTTGTGCGTCATAAAACTTACAATTCCTGATTTATAATGGAGAGCTCCAGTGCCCCACAGATACAATGCTTTCACATATGCCTGTCACAATAATAACAGTATGTTTGATTGATTTGTTTTATTTTGAGTTTGTGCCAAAAGAGAAACAATAATCATAAACATGATACATACACACTGTAAACGAGTGGGAAGAAGAAAAACTGATATTAACCCATATTGATTTGAAAGCTGGAACAACATATTTTAGGAGTTTATCATGGGTACTTCTTTTTGCAAAATTGGGGAGATTTTTATAATATTTGTTGCAATACAATAAGATTTTAGCTGTAGAGTGTTGAATATGTCACTTCTGTGGCTGGTTATTGCTCCATTTTGCTATTTATTTGTTGCAGCTCATGGCTTTTAATGATACTGTATATTTTCAATGTTTTTATTGGGATTATCTTGCTTTATATGAATTCTATCAGGGGCATGAAATTGTTTCAATATTATTGTTTATTGTAATGTCTCTCTAACAGTATATTGTTGTGCTCACTGTACAGTAACTCACTGATTACAGTGAATGAACACCAAAAGTCTGCAGAAATCTGAGTATAATGATGGTTCATTTAAAACAGAAAGAAAGAAAGAAAAAAAAAAACATCTCTAGCTGACTGTAATCTGAAAAATAATACATATTTTGGTGGCTGTTACAAAAAAATTAGCAATCCAGTGTCATTTATTAGTGGTTAGATTTTGATTTCGATGATAGACTTACAAGCATGTATTCAACTGAATGTATTTTTATATAGTCCAAATCAATTAGAGGGGTCTGGAATGTGACCATAAAGCCAGAAAATCCTCCAAAACAGACATTGGTCAATAAAAGACAAGAACATAGATCAACAATCATCCTTATAGTCTACACTTAAAGGTGCATTGCATAACTTTTCTTTTAAAAAATGTAAGTTCATGTTTAATGTCATACGGTGTAACTTTCAGGACAATGACATATCCATAGAAACAAGCAGGTGGACCCTCTACCAGAAAAGTTACACAATGCACCTTTAAAACAGTTCAGGTGTGATATAGAAAAGACTGAGGCAGGGAGGGTGACCCGTGCTCTGATCATGTGACACATGACGTCATAGAGTCACATATATTAAGGAGGGAGGCCTAAGTCAGTCAGCTGTCTAAATACCGCAGCCTATGGTGTGGTCTACAGAGGAAATGTGATCCTCTTACACCCTTTCTATTAAAACACACAACAAATCAAACACAGCAGGCTCACAGCGTCGCAATAGGCACAGAAATACACTAAATTACCCAAATCCACCAACATTGTGTGAATTATTTACATTGCAATCAACTCTGTAACCCTCTTCACGCAGCCAGACCAAATAAACAGCTTTGCTCCATTGATTATTAGGGGATGAAATGGTGTTTAGAAGCTCAAAGTTTGTCCCAGGACAGGCTGCACCTGCTGCATAAGAGTGTGACTGAAACCCGAGCTGCTAATACTGGGCCATTATATACCAAGGTTCTGTTGGAAAGTAAAGGTAAAGAAAAGGTAAACGCAAAAATATGGGGTGATTTTTGACTCACAGCACAGTACTGATATTTTGCATCTGATGTCATGAACATTTCCTGGGGGTGTAATGCTAACTGGAGGCTCTGCTCTGTCTAAACTGCTGATACTGTTATACCTCTAGGCTTTGTTTTAACACAGTCTGACCAAAAAGAACTGACTGGATCAACAGGTGAGTAGATTTGTGTGCATAAATAAGTCTCTCACACATACAAGTGGCATTACCCAATGGTTTTTGTCAGTTAGTGTACCTTTTTTGTTCAAAATCGAACTCCTAAACTGGACAATAAAAGCTCATATTAATCAGACTCCTGAAAATGTTTTGGGTTTTTTTTGTATTTTTTACCTCAAGGCACCTGTGGCTATAGTAGCTTACACCCAGGAGTCAATGAAGAATGTACAAAATGTTAAATATTATACAGTTTTATGATCTGTGTTATAATGTTTTGATTCATTCACACATTTAACACACAAACCCTCCATATTTAGGCTGAGATCTTCTCTCAAACACAAAACACCCTAGTCCACCTTGTACAGGAAGTGCTCCACTGTGTTTTTAAACTCCATACACCGTTACAAGAATTATTTGGATAATTTCAGCTCTGGAATCTCTTCTGAACAAAATGAACCAAAAAGGTAGTTGTTAATATGAAAGCTTTCGCATCATGACATCGCAAGGTGGAACAGAGTATTTTGAGATAACAGGTATAATAATTAAGTGATAATAACACTCGAACATGTATGAATAAGGCAAAACACAACTCCAGGTATGTTTTTGACGAGGTAACAACATTGGCTTAAAGCTCAAAGGAGTCAGGTTTGCACTATATAGGACCTTTAAGATTACTATTACTAACTAACTACATTTTTATTATTTATTATCATTGACCTACTTAGTGTCTTTGTTCATTGTTGGAAAGGTCATTGGCACAGTTTGTTTGCCACGTCTTCATCTGTCTGTCTCATGGCACGTGGGCGCAGGGGAAAATGAATAATGCACCTACGTAAGAGAGGGGATTTAAGTGAGTGGTATATTAAGTATATCCTTATGTAAAATCAATTAAAACCATTTATAACTTGTTTTCATTACATTACATTTCCTTAGCAGCGCAAAACAAAAAATAGCGTAGGTTTAACCTTCTGCCCACTCAGTAATGCGGTGACTATTATTCTTGCCATATTTGAGCGTCATTTTTGGTTAAATTCATGATGTAATTTGTTCAGAATAAAATGTAGGCCAAATATACTGCAATCACCTCATAGCAGGAAAGGTTTAGACTTGCAGACTTGCCATACAGAGCTCTGACTGTTGTTCACGCTCAATGTAACAGTTGTTGAACATAGAGACTGAATTTCGTGTCTACGGGGCTCAGGGGAGGGCAGGGGGAGCAGAGAGGGTTGTTACTGGATACCAGCCATGGCTCTGTCCCTGTGCAGCTGTGAAAACCTGGACACATCTGAACACATCTGGATGAATGAGACACAGACAGGGGTACAACGTCACTGCTGCTGTCACCACCCGTCCCCACCACACAGCTGTCACACTGCACTATGCCATGGTACGAACAAGAGGGTATATACAACCTCAAGGAATATCATAGACAGAAGATTTTGATTGACAAACTTGGCTTTTACTCATGTTTTACTGATATTATATTATTTTATGGTAAAAGGTCACATTTTTCTGTAGAGCTTTTCCACCTTTAATGCACTTTACATCAAGGAGCCCATCATCAATTCACAAACACATTTACACAACACACAGACACAGACACAGACACGTTGGGAGATGGGGGTGTCTTGCCCAAGTACACAACAACAGCATCCATCTATGGGAGCTGGACCACTTTACGAATGATGTTTATGTTCACCATTGTATCAGTGGATTTTATAATGTCCTTTAATGTTTTTATTTCTTTTGTGCAGCACTTTGAGATTTGTGTTAAAATATAAATTGTTATAAAATGCATTATTATTATTCAATCACTCACCAAAGCCACATAAGCTACTTCTATGAAAACATGGCTGCCAATCTATTATGGCAGTATTTCCATTGCACCGTTGAACCAAAGACACTGAACTCAAGCTTGTCCTTGTTGACATTTCTCTGTGGAAGCTCTATCTATGACTTACAGAGGTTATAATGTTCCCTACAGTCTCACCATGATGTGTTGAAGGTTCATGTCTCCAGGTCGTGCACAGATGGTAAATAAACTTCTCCTGTGTTAAAAATCCAGAGTCACCTGTCTGTCCTAACAACTCTCTAACGACGTGAAATACTTTCAATTTTTAATACATGTGTACATGTGATTTTCCAATCACGACTACTCACTCATGCAGAAGTTACGTAATATGGTTGTCTTGCCAAAGGACACAACTGCAGTATACACTAGTGAGTGCTAGCGATTCAACCACAAACCATTGGTGTTTGTGGCAAGGATTCTAACCACAACAGCAACATAAACTCTGTTTGCTATTCAGAATCACCCATTAAAAGAGGATTAGAAATGTTAATGAAACGTTTCTCACATGTTACACGGAGAACAAACTACTGATTAATGCTGCTGAAACATGAGGTGGAAATGGAATTGAAACATTTTATTTTGCTTTCTTCTTTATTTATTCACTGACTGTTATTCTACAGAACGTCTGGTTTTAGCTTATTGTGGACCCAATCCAAAATCCTTTGTCATCAACAATGCCAAATGCGTGTATTTATTGTACTTTAATTCTCTGAGCACCACAGAAAGTGTTGATAATTAACCATAAGAGTGTTCATGTTTATGCTGTCCATGTGTGTAGCATGTGTGGGACTGGTTGATATGGGATAGGGCTTTACAATACACTTTAGGGACCCAGATCTCCCCTAAAGACTTAATGTTCAACACGCCAACATCAACAGCTGAGTTCAGCTCTGCGGTCTCAAGCTCCTAAACCTGAAATCCCCCTATCCCGAGTCCCACCCTCACCCCAGTCTCCACAGTAACACATTAACCACACACACATGGGCCCAGATCTTTAGTTGGCCCAGTGTTTCCTTGGCATCACTCTCGACTGTCCTGACAGGTCTGAGCACCAAATATAGAAAAGTCCTCACTCCACATTTGTACAATTTTCTTCATTTGACGTCATGGTGTTGTTCGTAGTACGTGCAGAACCAGAGCTAAGGCAGATGTTCTGTGTTACAATGTTAACAAGCGTTTCTGAAAGAGCCATACATCTGAAATTTTATCATGTCCAATTTAACATGGGCACTTCAGTTATGCAGACACAGAGGGAAAGTATGCACTGTATGAACTACAAAACTTCTTTAGCATAGTATGTGATAGGAATTATATATACGTCTAACAGATCAGAAATAACATCAGTCAGATTCTGTCAATAGCAGAATGGGTCATTTAAGGATTCTAGTTGTGTGCGCTAACAAGACATAGCACTAAAAACTGCAAATGGGGTCAGACTGCTCAACTAAAATGTTAAATGTATACGGAGGTCTGTGGCTCAGGGGTTAGTCGACCTTGTCACACAGGCTGATGGAGCTGACTGGCAGCCTCTGCTGTGTAACCCAGGGCAGCTGTGACACAGGATGTGAATCATTCAATGTAAAATTAAAGGCATTGTTATCCAATTAGACAATAAAGATGTATTATTATCTATTAATTTGAGGTCCACTGGGTAATTTTATTGGTAGAGGGTGCACCACCTCTTTGTATCTATGGAGATGTAATTACTTTGGGCTGGAATGATCTATTATAGTATAGGTAAGGAAGTAAGTACGTTAGAAGTAAGTTATAGGTCTGATTTGTAAAGAGGTGACCGCCAGTAACAGAAAGAACAAATCTTTTCATTTCATTCATGTTAGATGCTGGGTACTGTGTAATTTTCTAGGGAAAGCAATAACATCTTCATAGAGACAGGCACCTGAGAGATCAGTGCACCTTTAATTTTAAAATTATTTCATCCCTCTCTGTTATTTCTATTCAGGCAAGCCCACAGTGCTGCAGGCTACAACAAACCATAGCAACCACAAGATCAGTAAAGCAACACATAAATAACACTCAAATCTTTCTGTTTGATATGATTGTAATATACATACACTGGGCAATATTGTAATTCTTAATATAGTGGGTAAATAAGTACTTTTCTATTATGTAATCAAAGTTGAAAGGTCAAGCTGTGTTTATGCTGTGTGATCATCGTGGCATTAAATGCGCATTAGATCGCTTCAGGCTCTCCATAAGGTCTATATTAAATCACATGGATAATTTTACCATATACTAATTTGGTTACATAATGTTTCTGAATAAACAGCCTGGATAGTACATTTGAACTGTGCCCGCTCAACCTCCCAATGACACTGTCCTTCAAAGAGAAGAAGAGGAATGTTAATCTGATGAGGGCAGCACTGCACGGACCAATCAGAAAATCGCATTAATAGGGGTCAGTATAGAGCTGGCCTGAATTAGCCCTGTAGTGGTGCATGAACTAAAGCAAACTGTTTGGAGACGTTATCATCAAAATCAAATGACTGCTACACTTGGGACAGCACCGGTCATGTGACAAACTACCACAGTGCTGGAGAAAAGACATAGAACTATAATAACAAGGGCGCTATGTAACTTTTGTGATGAAAAGTCTGTTGCTTGGCCTGGTATGTTCCACAGTGTGGCATTAAAGCTCTCTTGTATTTACTTGCAGGTTGCATGTGATTTAATAGATCTAAAATATCTTGAAAAACAAGTTTTCGTATTGTGAGGGGCGCATCTCCACAGATCTGATCTGTAACAGGTGGCAGTGTCACCCGTTTGTCTCCATGGAGATATGCAGTTTTAATGCTTTACTGAGGAACTTTATGCTTAAGGTTAGGTTAAAATACATAAATGCTTAATCTTAAAGGTGCACTATTTCTGGTGGAGAGTCCACTGCCTTCTTATCTCCATGGAGATGTTAATGCTTTGCCTGGAATGTTTCATGGTGTGGCATTATACATATCTGTCTAGCATTTCCTCATTATGGATGTTTCTATTGCTCAGAAATACAATAATTACTTGTGTGAACAGGGGCGACTCTCCAATCTGATTTGTAATGTAGCGTAACTCTCTAGATTAGACAGACAGATTTAAGCTTTACTGTGTAACATTCAAGACAAAACCATGGAGACAAGCAGGTGACCCTGCACCAGAAAATGTGTGCAGTGCACCTTTAAATGCATAGTAACAACTAGTTTTAGTATTGATTTGTATTTTTGACAACTCTAATCTACTACAGCTATTTAAATTATTCATGAAAAGCATCTGTGCTCCATTGTGAATAAAATACAATTGGCCATGCATTAAAACCACATTAAATGACCAGGTAAAATATGCAGCAGAGCTATGTCATGCATGCGTTGAGAGTGGGCTCGTTTTGACCGCTAATGTCTTCCAAATGTGCAGTGACATACTAAAAGATGACATCATGAACGCCTCAACTATTTTTTCCCTTTTTTTGAGGAGGAGTCCAACTCAAAGTGGAAAGTCCCTCTCTTTCTGGAGTTGTGAAAGCACTAAGCAGCCATCACAACTTTCTGACCTCAGCTCTACCTTCGGGCGAGCTGACCTATCACAAAAACATATTCCCATGACAACACATTTTGAAATGTTGTTCCTGAAAATATAGGCATTAAATCATCATTAATATTGAAACCAATTTATGTAGCAGGATTATTACAAATACAAAATACAGTTTCTAAATGTACAAAACTGTGAAAAATACGATACAAAATAGCAGAAATGTAATTCTTAGTAGTTTGTTTGTAACTGTAATGAGTCATAGAAGTTATAGGGCCTATATTAGCCATTTTCTGACCTATGTTATAATGTCGTTCCCACATCAGAAACATACCTGGAGTTGTGTTTTGTTCCATTCACAGACGTTTAACACACAAATCCGGCATATTTAGGGTGTGTTTTTCTCTCAAACAGAAAACACTCCACTGTGTAAAAGTGCTTTAAACTCTATACATTTTCACTATAATCATTTGGATGATTTTAGACCTGAATCCGCCGATCTTGACTGGACTAAAAGGTAAAATGTACTGGTAATTCTGAAAACTACCACTACTTGATAGATATAGGTAGACTTGTAATAAAGGGTTACTCAAACATGTGAATGAAACAAAACACAACACAAAAAAACTAAACTAACACACATCTTTGTATCATTATTTGATAAGACTTTGTGATGACAGCCAGAGAGCAGAGAGCAGAGTGCGAAGGAGTACAGTTACAAGTGATTTTACAAGTTTATATCACTATTTATAGCTTTTTACAAGTTCTCCTTCATAGGTCTGAACAGTCTGAAGGACCTTCTGAGAGAGCAGATGCAGATCAACCAACAACTCTCCTCTGAAATGTCAGAAAGGCGCACATACTGACATTTAGTACGAGTTAAAGCAAGAGAAGTGGCTTGCAAGACTCTCACAAGAGGCTCAGCAGTCAGAACGATCAGATTAGGTCCCACAATGAGTCCAAGGGTTTTATATGGACTGTGTAGGACAACAGAGATACAGCAAATATCAACAGGGCCACTGGAAATGAGCAGCAGAGGACTCCAGGTCAAAATGACAGGATTGTACAGCCTCTCAATGACCAAATCAGGTCCCAGAGTATTAAGAAACTTCAAGATGAGCACCAGAGACTCAAAGAGTAGATCAGAGTGCACCAGGAGCAGCCCACCACAAGCGCTTCTCCCCCAAGGTCAAGCTAAGAAGTACAAACAAAAACATGATCATCTCCAGAAAGACTTCCAGAAAATGAAAGAAGAGTTTAAATCTATGCAAAGGACCAAAAACCTCCTCATTTGCCTTAACAAAGACCTGAAGAAATGAGCCAAGAACTTGGAAGTCCATGTTGCCAACTGCAGAGTTTCACTGATGAAAAAGGAGAAAGTGGAACAGGGTTGCCAGTGTGAGGTGAACTTTGAGGATCTGGACTCTGGACTGGTTAAAGAGCTCCATGTTAAAGCACAAAAAAGAGGAAAAGGTGAATTACAAGAGTCGCCTGGATAGCAACATATACAGACTGCAATAATCTAAGATGACAAACGGTGTGACGCCATGACACCCAGTTACCGGTAAAGATCTGTGGAGAGGCAAGCTCACGTGGTAAGAATGTATGTTTCACCACAAACTGTTTCCAATAAATGCATCTGTATGGGAATAAAGTGATACAATATCCATGCTAACTACAGAAAGGACCTTTAATGGCTTATTGAAAAAAACTAAAAGTTCCCAAAATAATATTGTTCCATCTAGAAATGACTGAAATCGAGAGTATTGTCACAGGCTTATTTACAGCAAATCTGTGTCTGTTTTTCACATGTGAATACCAGTCTGCAACAGGTGCTGCTGATTTACCAACTCGCCGCCTTTTCCCATCTCTCCATGAGGAAATTTGGAAGAGGAAAAACTCCTCTCCGCTCTATCCTTCCGATGGGAACAATTGTTTTTCATCCACTTGGCAAGGCTCCAGTTGGGATAGAAAGCTCTCAGCTGTTTTGGTCCCAAAGATGTGGTCTGTAATTGGTTTAAGTGTAGTCTCGACTATCAAAGCAAAATGTTAAACTGGCAGTATTACGACACGCTAGGAATTTAATGACGCTTTACGCAATCTTAACTCTCGTAAAACAACTAAAACATAACAAAAGGATTTGTTTTAGTGTTTTTGTTGGATCTGGGTTTTGACAAGTCGTGATAAAATTCATTTTAGTCTGGTAAAAGAAAAATCCCAATGTGAGCATTAGAGGTGTTAGTGGTTTGATGCTCAATATGTCAAATCACATGTTAGAAAAAGGCCTCAGAAACCAAGAATGATAAAAACAATTGCGTTAAGTATAAAACGTATTATGCTTAACGATTATGGCAAAAAACATCACACATATTTGGCTCACAAATTAAATCCGAATAACTTCAAATGATTAGTTCTATAAAGTCACGTGCGGAGAATGTTTAGACCTATTATCCCATCTCATATTTCATTAGGAATGTTTTCAAACACTTTGTTTAAAAGCCTACGCAGATAAGATGATTGCATTTGCTCCAGGTTTTGAGTGCACATATCACTCTGACCAGATGTTAATCAACTGTATTTACGATGACAACATTTTGGTAAATGAGTAGATTACTGACTGAATCTGGATGAATTGCACAGCCCTGTTAGGACCTGTTAAGTGAGGTCCTAACAAGTCCAAGAGTTGTTGAGGCAGGAGACTCTGGATGTCTGAGGCAAGTTTATTTATCATCAGTCTGGGATCCGGTGATTTGAACACTCAACACTGCACGTTAGTATTGGCTATACAAACCCCACTGTGCTTTCACACAAGGAGGTTTCAAATGGAACCAAGAAGGACAGAGCTTGGAGACTGGCTGCCCGAGATAAAAATGAGAAGTGCAGAGCTTCTGTGAGACGAGTTGACCGAGGAAACTGATAATGTTAAAGAAGGACACATTCTGTAATATTTGGATGACGCCATAATAACCGCAGAGAAATGTCTATAATGGTGGAGGTGTCCTTGCTACGACTGTGAAGCGGATGCAAGATTCCACAACAAGATCTAGCTGCCTCTCTTTAGTAATATTAAAAGTTAAAAATGTGTTTTGCGTTAAACTATTGAAAAACGATCTAATCTTACCTATCTGACCAATGCCACTGGGACCATGCATGGCTGTTTTATCTAATGTTCATTTTAAGTATATCTAGGTTTAACCCAAACATAGAATTTCTTATGTTTTGAGTGTCTAAAATGTTCATCACTTGAGCCCTGCTCAGCCGGCTCTGGTATGTTTGGATTGTTGCCTAATCTGAAATTTCATCACTCTAATCTGTGAAAAATACCAGATCAACTCAATATTTATTTAACAGTGGAGAAGGGCAGCTTAACTTAAACTAATGTCCAAACACTACACACTTAGCATTTACTGGTTTCAGTCTTTTGCCTATTACATTATGAATTACTATTGTCCTATTTTCTGATCCATATAATGTTAATGAAACGCAACATAACCCCAGGTATGTTTATGATGAGGTAACAACATTCTAACACGTCTTAAAGCTCAAATTTGCAAAATATAGGACCTTTAATCACTCTGAAACACACGGATAAGAGTGGACTGTCACTTACTTGAATGCAGTGGTGGAGATATGTGAGAACCGCTGCCAGAATCCTCCAGAGAGATCTCCTAAAGAAAAACAAAGGTAAGAAGACACCGGTTAAATGAATGTATGTGGTGATAGCCTGACCCTGGGAATGAACACAAGCAAATGTAATGTATAGAAAAGATATGCCCAGTTTCCTCCTTTAGTAGCTGTTCTTTTCACTAACGGCGTACACGTAATGATAACAAGCCTTCGCCTCTGCACTTTTTAAGATAGTACCTGAGCACAGCTGGGCCCAATAAAACTTCCTGCTTTGTAATAGGAACATGCTCTTTTGATTAAGTCACTAATATGAAGATATGGTTCTCCATGGTGACCAGGCGTAACATGGCAAACAAGGGATGAAGAACTAGTCCTGCTGGCAAGATATCCGCTGTTGATTTGTCCCATTTGCTTGGAAACTCATCAGATAATTGTACTTTCCCACACAATAATGACATAAGACATTAGCGAAGGTATCCGTTGTGATTTTTGTTGGTATCGCATAACAACGAGAGAACAAGCCAGAGTCCCCCAGAGATTGTATTAAACGGGATACTGCATCAGAAAGTCAGACAAAAAATGGGGCATAAACACTAGTGGTGAAATATTTGACTGGTCTTTTGATAATTGGAGGGCATTTTGTAACTTGACTCATTTTTGTGAAAGAATTTAACACTATAATATTGTTTATAGACAACAACTTAATTTGCTATAGCCACGTATCCAGATATACTGTATAATTACGTTATTCCACATAGTATGATAATTATTGTTATTGTGGAGAACTAGCAAAGTGGTATTGTATACATGCTACTTTTTTCTCTTTTTACGGCCTTGGGAAGTAAACTAAGATCTCATATGTAAATACTTTGCAGCTACTAGTGGGAATAACATCAAAGGGCCT
>KN488806.1:7410-20199 GCA_000787155.1 Scartelaos histophorus | reverse complement strand
GAGAAACCTCGAGGAGAACCACAGTGAAGGAGAGATCCACTCCCATGGACAAAAAATCAGACTAACTAAAAGGGATGCAGACTGATACTGGGCCCTGGGTCGTTTGGTACCGGTCCCCACGATCATCCCCAGTCCATAACATAAGATATTCCTTTATTAGTCCCTCAGTGGGGAAATTCCAGTGTTGCAACGCACAGTTCAAGAACAGCAGGAAAATTGTAACATGCAATAAAACAAGATATAAATAATGGCTTAAAAATTATTTAAAAATAAACTTTCAGTATATTATAATGTTATGTACCGTAATATGACAATGTTTAAGTACATCAGCTTTAGACAGGATAAATATCAGCATAAAACCACTTTTTGACTGTGTTTGCTAATGTGTACATTGTGTCGCCATGGTAACTGCTGAACATTACACCATACACACACATAGAAAACCCCCAGCGTCCTTTATCGATAGTTAAGATGCATGGGATTCTTCTCTAAAGTGTATTAGTGTAATCTTGATTATAAAACCTCAAATCTAATCAGAAACTCCACTACAGATGAAACGTCTACACCCACTGTTTGATTGGCTCATTTGTCAGCGCCGCACAGAACAGCCCCACGTTGAAGTCATTTCCCACAATTCCACAGACGTCCAGACATTTCCTGAGTGCGGCGCTGAAACGAACTGTTAAGAGTTATGTCATCATGAGGTGCCGCCGCGAACTCCTGCAAACACGGACGTCCAACTGTCCACACCTACGTCCAGCTCCCTGTCCACTTAAACCTGAGCGAGCCCTTAATACCGCTAGGTCAGCAGAAAATAGCTCTATAATTGACCGTTTCATTCAGGCCGCGGGAGAGGTATGCTATGCTAAGCCCCGGCATCTCTTCAGTAATGCGGAGCACGTTGCTATGGCGACGGTAAACAGGCTCGCCGCAACAATGGGGGCTTATGGTAGCGCACGGTTAGCAGGGCGCTTTATTTATGCCTTTCCCATGCAGCATCGGGACACCACCTGTGCGGGGTTAGCCACATACGCCCAGAACGCACAAACAGAACACAGCGACTCAATATAAACACACATTACATACTTTTCTAATTACACATGGAAAATAATGATCGTTTTAAACACTTATGACATTGTTAAAGGCCAATTACCTGATTTTTCCCCATCAATTTAAGCACAATGTGTTTTTTCCCCAATACCGATATATCTAATCATATGCATGTTATTAAAACTTATATCAGGTTATTCATTTTATTTTCTGGTTTATGCTCCACTTACTAGTTCTGAGTTGGATTTATTCTAGTCTAGAGGGAGTTTATTTTAAGAGAACTTGTCCAGTAAAATGATCTTGTTGCGTGGACAGATAATTTCACTACGTTTAAGTCATTTTCTGATAGATTTAAGTGTTTAGAGCTTAAATTTTGGCCAAGTTTTTTGCAGTGTTAAATCAGGAAGTGCACATTAGCATGCTAGTTGTTTACTGTGATGGCAAAACTCTGCATTGGTCTGGTCTATAAGAATTGTGAAAACCACTCACAAACTCATCATGGTGAGTAATTAGGACTCCGAATGCATAAAGTAAGAACTTTGCAAAACTGTTTAAAATGAACTAGTTCTGTTTTTATCGTTGTAAAATAATTGAATTTAACAAATGCCAATATTTTTACGAATTGAAATTAATGACATCAGAATAGGTCATTTCAAAACATAGTGATCCAGACCAAGACCAGTCCGAGACCACAGGGTCCTGAGACAAGACTAAGACCAAGACCAAGACCAAAGGCCCATCAATACCAAATCGAGACTGTCTTTGTAATATTTTTGTTTTACATTTATTTGTATTTTCCAGTTATTTTGGCACATATATACCAATGTTTTTATAAATCTAACTAGTTTCTATCTGATTAATGTTCATTTAAGCATAAAACAAGCCAATCAAACTGCACTGATCCTTTTCTGGACCCTTACTCACAGTTTGAAAACCCCTTCTTTAAGAAGACTTCCACTGGCACTTCACAGAAAACTCCTTCAAAGTGAATCATGTGGGTTTTTTCCAAGTTTACAACATGTAAAGTGTCTCGAGCTCGAGTTAGGACTCCGAATGCATAAAGTAAGAACTTTGCAAAACTGTTTAAAATGAACTAGTTCTGTTTTTATCGTTGTAAAATAATTGAATTTAACAAATGCCAATATTTTTACGAATTGAAATTAATGACATCAGAATAGGTCATTTCAAAACATAGTGATCCAGACCAAGACCAGTCCGAGACCACAGGGTCCTGAGACAAGACTAAGACCAAGACCAAGACCAAAGGCCCATCAATACCAAATCGAGACTGTCTTTGTAATATTTTTGTTTTACATTTATTTGTATTTTCCAGTTATTTTGGCACATATATACCAATGTTTTTATAAATCTAACTAGTTTCTATCTGATTAATGTTCATTTAAGCATAAAACAAGCCAATCAAACTGCACTGATCCTTTTCTGGACCCTTACTCACAGTTTGAAAACCCCTTCTTTAAGAAGACTTCCACTGGCACTTCACAGAAAACTCCTTCAAAGTGAATCATGTGGGTTTTTTCCAAGTTTACAACATGTAAAGTGTCTCGAGCTCGAGACAAGACCGAGTCCAAATGTACTTGAGACCAAGACCGTAATAAAGACAGGACTCGAATACTACAACCCGATAGAACTGGGTCCAATATGTTCCTCTATACTTGAATTACAAGCTCTAAAAAGTACATTTTGTAATAGGTCTACTTTAATATTATAAATGCTGGTAACACTGGTAGAATTAAAGCAGAAACTGAACGTAAACTCTTAAATATCATGATGATGACTGTGTTTTAGTGAAATGAGCAGTCTCAAATGTCACACACACTTTAAATCATGCTTATCAGGCTTTAATAGTGTCCTGGCGGAGATAAAGTTAAATCATGTAGAGCCCTGACCCCGGCTCAGACTGGAGCTGGGCTCAGCTCCCACAGAGCCATGTGACCTGGAGCTTACGTGGCCTCTGCATCATGGAAAAGCCTGGACCCTCCACAGGAATGTAGGGTCAGCCGGGCCACTGCGAAGCCTGTCACACACCGCACGAGGACCACGGACCACAGACCACAGACTAGGGACCAGGGACCACAGACAAGGGACCACGGGCCACAGACAAGGGACCACGGGCCACAGACAAGGGACCACGGGCCACAGACAAGGGACCACGGGCCACAGACAAGGGACCACGGGCCACAGACAAGGGACCACGGGCCACAGACAAGGGACCACGGGCCACAGACAAGGGACCACGGGCCACAGACAAGGGACCACGGGCCACAGACAAGGGACCACGGGCCACAGACAAGGGACCACGGGCCACAGACAAGGGACCACGGGCCACAGACAAGGGACCACGGGCCACAGACAAGGGACCACGGGCCACAGACAAGGGACCACGGGCCACAGACAAGGGACCACGGGCCACAGACAAGGGACCACGGGCCACAGACAAGGGACCACGGGCCACAGACAAGGGACCACGGGCCACAGACAAGGGACCACGGGCCACAGACAAGGGACCACGGGCCACAGACAAGGGACCACGGGCCACAGACAAGGGACCACGGGCCACAGACAAGGGACCACGGGCCACAGACAAGGGACCACGGGCCACAGACAAGGGACCACGGGCCACAGACAAAGGACCACGGACCAGAAACTAGGGACCACAGACCAGAGACTAGGGACCAGAGTCCACAGACAAGGGACCACAGACCATAGACAAGGTACCACAGACCACAGGCAAGGGACCACAGACCAGAGATTAGGGACCAGGGACCACAGACAAGTGACCACGGACCACAGACCAGAGACTAGGGACCAGGGACCACAGACAAGGGACCACAGACCAGAGACTAGGGACCACAGACCATAGACAAGGGACCATAGACCAGGAATCAGGGACCACGGACCAGAGACTAGGAACCAGGGATCACAGACAAGGGACCACGGACCAGAGACTAGGGACCACGGACCATAGACAAGGGGCCAGAGACCACAGACAAGGGAGCACAGACCACAGACTAGGGAACACAGACCAGAGACGTGGGACCACAGACCAGAAACTAGGGACCTAGGACCACAGACTAGGGACCAGGGACCACAGACCACAGACAAGGCACCACAGAACAGAAACTAGTCCACAGGCTGCAGAGCAAACCAGAGACCAGATACCACAGACCAGAGACCAGATACCACAGACCAGAGAACAGATAGCACAGACCAGAGGCCAGGGACCACAGACCAGAAACCAGACCAGAGAACAGAGACCACAGACAAGAGACCAGACCACAGAGAAAACCAGAGACCAGATACCACAAACGAGAGGCAACAGACAAGAAACCAGACAAGAGAACACAGACCAGACCAGAGACCACAGAGCAAACCAGAGACCAGAGCTTCTACAAACAACCACTACTGTAATATATGCAGTGTTATTATGATACGTACATTTCAATCTCAATTTTAATACTAACAAACAGACTCAATATTCAACCTATTTTGACACCCAAATGATCCTTTTAAAATCTCTTTTTTTAGACAACATTGTAAATTTCAACACAAATTCATTGTATTTATTATGCCCTGTGCTCTCTCACTATTTCAGATAAAACTTGAGCGACGTTGCTGCTTCTCTCTTCATTTCCAGTGGGACAAAAATCTCTCGTCTCCTTCAGTCTGGCGACCGACGAAAGTAGTGCCAATGAAAACTTTACAGCCAATCAGAGGGGATTTCTTTGGCAGGACACTGAGCGGACATGAGAACTGCCAAAACCAACATGGAAAAAAAGATAATATTCACTGTCTGATTTTCCCCAGATTTTATGATATTATGGAAGGATACATCAAAGAAAGGCGCTGCTTTTCTGATCCGGAGTCGTCATTTTATTTTATCAGTCAATTATTCATACCAAAACCTCCTTGGCTTCGTTATAAAGACGAATAACTTGATTTTAACTGATTTATTGATTATAACATGAGCTGCAAAAAATAAATAGCAGACTGAAACACAAAAGGAGTATCTAAGTAGGAGTCATAGATGTTAATGAAAAACTATTGCGTTATCTCAGCCTATGTTATCAGAGGTATAATACTCCCTACAACAGAAGCATAGCCAGACTGGACTAAACAGGAATGGACAGCTCTATAAACATTTGTTTTTAGTGTATATCTCACCTTGAAATGAGCAATTCCAAGGCTGAAATTATCCAAATGATTCTAGGGAACGTGTATAGAAATTTAAAAAACACAGTGGAGCACTTCCTGTATAATGCGGAACAGAGTGTTTTCTGTTTCGGGGAAGAATACCTAAAATATGCAGGGTTTGCGTGTTACATTTGTGGATGAAAAACACACAGAAAACACAGAACAGAAAACACACACCAAAGTTCTTGTAGAAGTGCAAATGCAAGAAAAATCAATTGAAAAGTGAAAAAATGCATAGCGCACTCAGATGGCCGATGTCCAAAAGCTTTTTTAACATTTGAAATAACGTTTGAGCAAAAAAATCTTGGTCAGATCATTTTTCTTGCTTTGGTATACTGTGGTCCAAAGCAAGAAAAATGTGTTTTAGATGAAGAAACGTTATAATATAGATCAGAAAACAGCTCCATATGGGACTGTTAAAGATTCCACAGTTCGATTCTTGTAATATTTTTTGTTCGTTTTTCACACGCACCGGCAGACAATGATCTCACACTTTTTTGCTGCGTTTCAGTCGCGCTGACACTCTCTCCATCTCCGCTCTGTTATGAAGAGCAGACGAGCGCTGACCGCTGCTGCAAATCACAGCCCCACAGATACGCAGGTGAATAATTTATATGCTGTTACCATGGCGACGCACCTGGGGAACAACTATAGGCCGGAGTACGACGTCAGCGATAACACGGAACATATACAGAAGCTATGGCAATAATAAGGAATCTAATGGTTCACGCGGGACTATAAAACTGCAGAATCTTTATTGGTACTTCGCAGTGACATCTCGCTGGGGGTGTTCGACGTGTATGTCTACGGTGGAATGTCCAGCAGTTACCATGGGGACACAATGCGCACATTATGTCAGCTAACTGGGCTATTTCTGATCACACGGTGCGAAAATAAAGCTCAGATTAAAGACTAATAGAGCTTCCGACAGAGCAGTGCCTTTAGTTAGCATCAGAGCCCGAGGGAATGTTGATGACTTCAGCGGCAGAGTATCCAGAGTTTAAAAAGAGCTGGAAATCAGATAGAATTTTGACCTTTTTATGGTTCAAATCTTCGTAATTCCTGCGCCTAATCCACATGAAACAAAAACCGACACAAAGTTCAGCGTCTTTTCTCGTCAGCATAAATTACAGATGGTACGTTCAAGCTACAGTTTCGATACTACGGCTTTTAAGCGGATCTATTAGCCAAAAATCAAGCCAAGCATGTTCGAGCAATCTTTAACGATCCATTTCCAAGACGCTATATTGCAATCAATCCTCGTTTTCACGGATGACACTGACATATGGCTACCGCTCTGTACTTAGTTCATTCGCCAATTTCATTTTCTTAATTGGTGATACGCGTACGATTCATCACTGTCAAATAGTCGTTTTGGTGTAAATGGAAAAAACTGTATGGTCAGGAACGTCATCTAGCAGTACAGCACCATTTTCTGATCTAATAACTTTTCTTCATCACTAAATCACTAGAATTATTTGGGTAATTTCAGCACTTGTCTCTCTTCAGCAGTTCATCTCTAATGAACTAAAGGTAAAAGAGCTGTTAATTTGGAAATTATCACTACATCACATCACAAGGTAGAACAAAGCATGAGGAGCTTTGGAGATACTAGGGCCAATGACATGTCCAATTGGCCCTAGTCCAATGTCCAATTGCAATTTCTTCAGTTAAAAAGGTTAAAATTTCTTAATAATTCCCCATATATCTGTAATACCTTTGATCTCCATGGATCCAAATCATTTTTTTAGAAATCCTGAGTTATTCTGCATGTTTTTTGTATTTAAAATGTTAAAATGTCATATGATGCGACCGTTCGCCCTTAATGCTGATTTTTGGTTAAATGTCATATGATGCGACCGTTTGCCCTTAACTGCTGATTTTTAAACTTCTTTAACATGACTTTAAATCTAATCCCATTTATTTTCTTTCTTTTATGGTATATTTTCTGAAGTGTTTTTAGTCCCACATGAAATTTCAGCTTTCTTGAATAGATATTTCCCCCATAATATTGTCAGAGCGTGTCCATTTTTTCAGATATCCTGTTTTCAAATCTCAATATCATCGTCATATGACTCGTGAACTTAGACTAATATCCCAACTATGTTTCCGAAAATAAAACCATTTTAAGGTTATTCTTGGTCGCACCACATGACATTTTTTAAGATCGTAGCCAATTCATGTCCATAAAAAACACAAAAAATGCTTAATATAAATGTCAAACATAGATTTATGCACCTGACCTTGTAAATATTTGAAAAAGTTCAACTCTGGGTATGTTTTCGACATTATAACAATACTAACAGCTCACAAGAGTCCATTTTTTGTTAAACAGGACTTTTAAAGGAAAGAGCTAACAGAACGGAGCTGTTATATATCCTTCAAGTAACTGCACAACCGTCTTGTATAAATAAAGTGCGAACATTATGAGACATTCTGAGCAAACATCAGTGAGTAAATAGTACATCAAAGTAAATGCCCGGGATATCGACTGAACCGATACTTGGAAGACGATACCCCCATCCTGCCAATCCAGCAATTATTTCTGGTCCATCATTAGACATGACTGAATCTCAATCTCAATTAGAACGTGATTATTTGTTCAGCTCCACTTGTGGGTTCAACCTCAGCACCTGGCCTCCTGTCCCTCACTGTCCACTCTTACACAATCTGCCAGCCTATTTTCTGTGTGTGTGTGTGTGTGTGTGTGTGTGTGTGTGAGTGTGTGTGAGTGTGTGTGTCTGGTATATATAGTCCTCTTTTCCCAGAGCTCTCAGCGTTTGGTATTCAGTGCGAGAAACTAGATCCACCACAAGCTGCAACAAGTCCTGTCACCATAGGCCCCAGCATGTGTCCCTGCCGACCCCACCGTGGGCACTCACTTTAATATCTGCGCTTTGTTTTAAAACTCCGAGATTAATCCCATTGAAATCCCAATTTGAATAGTCGGAATTTGCAAAACACGAAAGCTGCAGTGGCTCTGTAGTTTAAATGTGGACATACACGTTCTGAAATGTGATTCTTCTGTTTGTTTTTCAGCTTTTTTGTTTTGCTTTTTGTCTGTTTTTTTGGATTCGTTAAAAATGTGAACTTTGAACTGAATTTTATTATTAAAACATGAAAAGCAAATGGAATAGTCTAATTTAATAAAGCCTAAGCACATGAATGAAAAACTGGCAAACAGGTAAATGTCTTCTTTCACAAAAAATTAGTTATTTTTAGTTGCAAAAGCCATTAGATCAGTGGTTACCAAACTTTTCACATCAATTGCAAGAAAATATTTGGCTTCCATGTACCACCAGACCTAAACCTGGGCTATATCAGGCCTAATTTAGGACTAAACTCAGTCTAAAATGAGATCACAAAGAGTATGCGTTAATAACATGTAGTAAAACTTCATGTACACCTATACTGGGTCACCACAAGGTTGCGTCCTGCCCCCCTTATTATTCATCCTCTCCACTGACAACTGCAGGACCAGCCAATTCCTCTGTCACGTGGTGAAGTTTGCAGATGATACTTTACTCGTATCTGTGCTCACAGCCTCATCGCACCGGCACGGCTCAGTTTTATTGAGCCGTGTGACAGGCTCCGCTTCCAGCTCGACGTCAAAAACACAGAAGACGTGGTTAGAAGTGCAAATACCTAGAAACAGTTTATGACCGTCGGCTGAAATTAGCTTCAAACCCTGATGAGATTGGCAGAGGTATTGTCTCTTAAGGAAGCTGAACTCGTCATGGACACATCATAAGCGCCTTTTTAGGTGAAGAATTTTTTTTTTCTAGACTTGAAATAAGTTACCGTACAATAATGGCAATACTGTATGATTTTTGTACAAAACTGAAAACTGTGGTGTCTGTATGGGTTGTTTAGGCTGCTTTAAACATGTACATTTTCTTGTAAGTAGACTGCATTCTCCTCGCTTTGCTGAAAATACCCCACAGTACGGCATTAACCTTATCTCCATCGTGACAGCATTAGGCCGGTCAGTTCTGAGCAGAAACGAGGCTATTCACTTTAATACGCATGTTTTCCAAGGCAGTTACGTTGCAGGACCAAAAACAAATAGGGAAAGCAGCACAGTACATCTTCACGTAGTACTATCTCTGATCAGTATCTCCTTCTGTTGTGCTTAAAGTGCCCATTGATGGTGTAAACAGTGAATTAGCCAGCTCCGTCTAAGCCCGTCTAATCTGATAGAAGTGATGCTCTCTGCCCCACTAGCCTGGAACTGTCAATCAGCGCAAACACAACAGACTGCATACGGCTTCTCACAGCGCAGTACACTTCACCCGGATTCTCCCGATAACACCGGACATTAGATTTACGCGTCCGTCAGTGCGCAGAAAACATTCAGCTCGGAGAGAAAAGATGCTCTGTGCCAGATTTAGCTACAACCTACTTTCCATCTGCAGTAGTAAGTTCAAGTATTGCACAAATGTGATCGGACTGTAAAGTGAATCCACATACCCTCGTTTTGAAGGATTCCAACTTTTTTTATATTAAGGAATAAACTTGATACTCAATGCAATACAAAAACTTTATTTAGACAATAGAATTTTCAGCATTACATGGTGGTACTTTCTTATGATCTGTGTAATCCTTCAGTGTCCATGACGATATATACTAGTCTGTATGCTCTTATACTTGTTCTAATACCGCTCAAGGTCATTAAAAACCTGTTCATCAAAGGTTCATTTCTGACTTTTTTTTATATAAATAGCTGGTTTGTGATACTATCTATTTCTTTCAATGAATTTTAATCCCCTGTGAGGACTGGAATGGCAATATACACAAGTTACTCAGAAGTGTTATCACAAATGAAATATTTCAACGTATTTTATGTATCATCTTGTTCATGAGAAATGATATGACACTGTTTTACATTTGCCCTACACAAACTTAATCTTATGAAGCCACAGCTGCCCTGGGGTAGACAGAACTGGCCTGTAATCTGCCTCATCGCCCCCTCTGACCACTAACAAGGACATAAAGACAGTACGTTATCGCATCCCACACATTTCTCAATTCAAAACCCACAAATGTTGAATGTTTAGCGTCCTTTTTACCCAAAACAGTCCCAGTTTTGAGCCCTCCGTCCCCTGTCCCAGTGGATTTATCCAAAATCAGTGATTTGTCCCAAGAAATCTCCCAGATGTCCCTATTTTTGACCAATTTGATCCCTGCCAACAGTAAAATGAGGCATACATTGTAATCTGTTTAGATAAAAGTTTAAAAATCTGCTTAAAAAACGACCAAAACACAAAGAAAATGTGACTATACTCTACTAACAGTTTTCCTAAATTACGCATTAGTTTCACAGTTTTATTATTACCAACCACAAAAAAGACGGGGATGCCCCAATTTTTTATTTTGAAATTCTGGTGACTCTATGAATGTCCTTTCTCGCCTTTCCTATAACATAATTTTGCCTATCAACAAATATGCAAAATTCATAATCCTTTTTACAGCTTACGGCCGAATAACTTTGAAAAATGACATTGCGCGGTGCCAAAAGTGCAGGCATGCATCAGTGCTAGCGCTGGGTGTTAGCATTAGCGGAGATTAGCCGCAGCAGAAGGCGCCCTCCTCAACCCACTATCATCAGGATAAACAGATTAGCCGGGTCCTCCTCGGCACGCGACCCGAGCTAAGTCCTTTAGCGCAGCATCTGGAACGTGGCCGTACCCCCACCTGTTAGCTTACACGCACTTTACGCCGGTAGAACGAAACATTAGCAACACCAGATCTTAAAGTGCGAATATTACGCTTTTTTCTGATTTGTTATAATGTTGTTTCCTCATCAAAAACATACCTGGAGTTGTGATTTTTTTCATTCACACATGTTTAACAAACAAATCCACCTTGTGATGTCATGGTGTAATACAGAAAGTGCTCCACTGTGTTTTTAAACTCAATACATCACCATAATTTCAGCTCTAGAATCGCCATTTTCTACTAATTAAAAGGTAAAAAGTAGATGTTAACCTGAAAACTACAAATTCATGACATCACAAGGTGGAACTGAGCATTTTGAGCTTTGGAGATGTAGACAGACAAAATAATTAAGAAAAATAAAGTTCCCCCAAAAGGTGTAAATGCTCCAAAATAACTTCATGTATGTTTTTGAGGAGGTAACAGTGTTCTAATAAAATATTTTTGCTATTGTGATTAGTTTAACTTTTGTTACTAAAACAAAACAAAGCGGGGTATCACTTTTAATTTGTCCACAGTGCATTTTAAATTTGTCCTGAATGCATTCGCGAGAAGACTGAAATCTGAACTGCCAAACTAATCCAAGAATCCCATGCATTTCAGAACATGTTGTGGAAGTCTAAGCTACAGGGTTAGCAGCTTTTACGCAGAATAAGACCCGTTAATAGCCAAGATATTTTGGATAACTTTAATAATTGTTGGCCTTGTCATTTGTTTATTGCACTCATTTAACAATTTGATTACAGGTATTATGGTTTTTCCTATTTTCAGATGGCGAAGTTCACAGTAACCTCAGAAATATTTTGCTATATCACGTTACGTTGTGTGTTTATGTGTTTAAAAGAAAATCGCAGAATTTTTGTTGCATTTATTCAATCGCAAGTGTTTCTATTTCTCGAAAATACCTTGAAGAACACAGAGGACTATACAACATACTGTGAGTGGGCTCGCCTCTACGCAGATCTGAACTGTAACTTGTCCCTAAGGTAGATAAGTTTGATTCCACACTGTAGAACATTCCTGGAAATGCAAGAACATCTCCATGGAGACACGGAAAAGAATAAAAAGTGACAAAAGGGTCCACCACCTGCTTTTCTACCAGCAGAGTTTACCATTTTATCTAGAATGTTCCGTAGTATGGCTTTAAACACCTCTGGAAGATGGCTACCGGTTGCTTGTTTCCATGGAGATGTTATTGCTTTGTCTGCAATGTTCCAAAGTTTGGCATTAAACTTATCAATCTCCATAGAGACTGAGGAGGAGACACCACCAGACCAATTTACAAGTAAGATCTGTGAAAAGGCGACCCCACTCACCATAAGAATTCATGTTTTAAAGCTATTTTAGAGTAATAAAAACGTCCATAATTGTGCATCTTCTATAAGTTTAATACCATATTGTGGGACATTACAAAACCAATGGCGTCTCCATGGTGGTAGAAAAGTTATGCAGTGCGACTTTATTCCAATTTTGGGGTTTCTTTGCTCAAAAATACCTTGAAAAACTGGCATATTGTAGAACATTCCAGGCAAAGCAACAACAGGTGGCAGAAAAGTGACATATAGCCGTGCAATAATACACCTGGAATTGATTTTATACAATTATTTGTCAATTAAAACAAGATTTATTTATTTATTTTTTTTAGCAAAGCTCGTCAACGTTAACCCTGACATTGCCGAAGTACCTCCCCCGCTGTGTTGCCTTGAGTGTGTTTTTTAGATGGGTGCGAGCCTCGTAACCCGACCCTCCCTCGCATAGCCCGTACTGTATACCCGCTCTCCTCATGGACGCACTGGCCTTTGGAAATCCCCC
>KN488805.1:28988-47715 GCA_000787155.1 Scartelaos histophorus | reverse complement strand
CCAGCGGGTGGATCGCCTTGACCGCGCAGAGGGTCCTCTCCACGGCGGCACCCTCTGCTCCGCCTGCCGCCGCCGCCGCCACCGCCACCGCCACGGTGTTTAGAAGATGACCGGGGAGAAGATCCGCTCCCTACGCAAGGACCAAAGGCCCAGCAAGGACGAGGATTTACTGGAGCCCGACGAGGAAGCTGCCACCGGGACTTTCACCGCCTCCAAGACGAATAACAAGAGCAGAGCGAGTAAAATCTTCAGCAACCACAAGTTACCCAGGTCGTCGTCCACTCAGCAGCAGCAGCAGCCCCAGCAGCAGTCACAGATCAACGCCAACACTACCCCCCTGTCCACGGCCGATGTCATAGACGACAACAACAAGAATCCCGTTATCCGAGCCGCGCAGGACTATCCCGTACACGAGTGTGTTTTTAAGGGAGATGTCCGGAGGCTGTCTTCTCTTATTCGTACGCAGAATATCGCTCAGAAAGATGTCCACGGTGAGTCTGTCAGCTGTTCAGTCTAACTGGACTTTTATTATTCACTGCTCTAATTTCAGATGTGGCATGTTTTGGCTCCAGCTCACATGGGCACAATCTAAAATGTTCACTTCTACACAATAACTTGCACATACATCTGGATTTTGTTGTAAGAAGTGTTAACACAGCAGCACCCTAAAGAACCGTTACCCACCCACTTCAGAATAACAGGCTCGACGTGTTCACGTGCTGAGACAGGGGATTATGAAGTCGCTCCAGTCAAAGATCTGGCCTGTGCCCTAAAAGAGCAGGAGCTGCAGGATTAGATACTCACACTTTCATGTGTTAGTTACGATACCAAATTTCACTTTTGTATAAATTTAGTTTTCACAACATTGCTTCCAAACAACTATTCTGGATAATCAGTTTTCTCAGGAGGGGCTTGGTTGTGCTGATCTTGCACTTCAGCTTCCTCCCTTGGACACGCCAAGAGCTTGTGAAAGCCATTCTACATTAGGGTTTTCAAAAGTATTGAAAAGCAATACAGAAACTAGGTAATAATTGAACAGTTTTAGTATCATTTTTATCTTTAGCAAAACTAATTTCACATAATCAAAGTACTATTATTTTGTGTATGAAAATTACCTTCTATCTGTCTCCCAGCATTAACCTGTGTCATGTGCACGTCTATCTGAAACGTTTCTGCATTTATTTGCATTAAAGAGTTCATACACTTATTAAGAGACTCTGTATAAAACATGTATCTTTAAGATGTGATCCAAATGTTATTTAGAAATGCTGTGTATAGGGTTGTTTTTACTTGGTTAAATAGTTTTTCTCTTTCCCCTCTGCAGGAAACACACCCTTACACCTCGCTGTCATGATGGGACACAAAGGTGAGCAACTAACCAATGCTTGTCACTGTGGTTTTTGTATCTCTGGGTTCGTCTTTTTAAACATGTGTTTTTACTGCCATAGTTAATTCAGTTTTTTGTATAAATTCCCACAAGCAGCATTCCAGTGGTGTTTTTGCAATTGTGTAGTATAAAAAAGTCAGTATTTCCTTGGTAAATGATTCAACTTTAATGAACTCTATAAAACAACTGTCCTTACTGCATTCATTCTATCCCTTAACCAACACAACATACAGCTACATCCATGCTAGAAATGAGAAGACATCATAACATATGCTTTGACAAACTGTACAAAGCATATGTGGAAGACGAGTGGAGCCAATCAGGGAGACACATTGTCCGAACACATATAAAATGGGGAAAAAACAACACAAAGGATGACGAAACAGTGTCAATGTTTGCAGAATTGACAATGGAAGTTCCAAACCTTTATTTATGTCAGGTTATATTTTGTTCTGAATGACATGGGAATTTGGAAGAGGAGGTGGCTTCTGCATTAGAGAGACACGTGCTATAAATTAGCTTTTGTGGTTGGATTGTCTCAAGTTTGGATGGAGGATTTTCACTTTCTATTGTCTGGCTCCAGCCCCGGCACTGACTGCTCAAGCAACCTAACATATCTATTTCTAGGATAATAATAATTTTGAAAGAATAATCTTGTTGTTCGTATTGTTACACAAGTTAGTGTTCAGCTAACTCTAACTTGCACTTGTGAACTAGAAGCAAAAGATAAAATATTGATGCCCTGCCCCTTTGAGAATCTGTGCTTACATTCAAGAAGGCTTTGGTACACACTTTTGAAATTTTAATCTGTTTTTTTTGACCCCTCTGTGACTGTGAACAAGCCGAGCGTAGAGTTACCCTTGTTGCTCCATGTCTATTTGTTTAGCGTCTGCCACCGGAGCATAGTTTCGATTGATTTCACATTTGCACTGTGCGATCCTTGTCACTGGAGTGGAGCCCGTGAGTACTGGTAATGCAGACAAGCAGCCCTGTAGTGGATGGGACACAGTGGAATTGATTGTGCTAATGTGGTTGTCTTTTGCCACAGTGCCGGCCCAGCGTCCTCTAGAGATATTCAAACCAGGCTTGCAGAAGCCTGGAGATGAGATCATAGTTTTGGGTGTGGCTGTCCTGCTGTGATGAAGACATAGCACAAGGCTTTTTGTTTGTTTACTGAGCTAGAAGTGGGATGTCAGATGCATTTGGTGAAATAATCTGACTTTGATTTTATTATCCCTTAAACTATGGTTGTGTAATATGACGTGTTATAACAAGAGATAAATGAGATGCTGAAAATAGTTAAATGAATGGACAATAAGGATTTTTGAATTTTGAGAAATAACACCAAACAATAACACCAAACTACACTCAAGTTTAGCAATAGTGGCTCCACTAAAAATCATGCAAATCATGCAGGCAAATACACAACACTTAGACCTGAAAAGGAATGGCAAGATGAGAAAATTTCAGTTGAGTATAATATTTATTATGGGATTTAGCAAAAAATCTGTCAAATTAGAAGTTCAAATTGATTTGTTTGGAAGAAAATTTACTTTCATTTTCCCCACTTTCATGCATTAGAATTTTTTTAAAAATTGAAAATGCAAGAAGACTCCTCACTGCAGTCACAAGGACCAAAGTTTAGCACAGGGCTATGCAGCGCTGACTGCTTTGGAATCAATGATGTCAAATTAAGTGTTGAGGCTGGCATGTTTAATCAGTACTTTGTTTTATCTCATTCATAAAAGCTGTTCCCAATGGTGAAGGGATTAATCTGAACACTGAAGATAGTAGTTTCACTTTTGACCATTTTTTCTAGTTCGCAAAACATGTACAAGGAGAAAGTTAAAAAAAATAACAATTTTATTTTCAAGCAAAATTTCTCTGCCCTAATGTAATACTTAATAAATTAAATAGGATACACAATATTTAATAGGTTAGACCTGGCTTAGAAATACTTATTCATACTGTCATGGTAGCTCAATTTGAACTGTAATATTGATCAGACTAATGGTCTGGGGCCATCTGACTCTGAGTGATTGACAGGTGGATTTAACTAATCCTGGTGGAGTGTGAACTCTCAGAACATTTGCTTTGCTACCAGAAGTACATGAATTATAATACAATCACATTCAGAACATAGGCTGTGTACGAAAACCATAATATGAATTTTCCGTCATATCAGCTGCCTTGAGTTTTACAGGTGGACTTTGCTTTTACTGCTCCATATTCACAGCCTGTATTCACTGTAGTGTGGTTGTGTGCATGGTCAGTATCACTAGTGACACAAGGACTAAGTGGATACAGGAACAACACTGGCTGTAAAGTAGACCTGGCTTCATAACTATTTTTGAAGTGCGATATATTGTTGATGTAAACACAGACAATAACTGATAACATTGAAACAAATTTGTACCACTTACACGATAGCCCTAAATCAAGATTATCACCCCCAAATTATTCTAAGAAATTAAAATGTATGAGCTACTATAAATAAATAAATAAATAAATAGCAGAATTCAGAGCTCAAATCTTACTGAATTGCAACAAAAATAACCAAACATTTCTCACTAGTGCAAAGAAAAGTACCCAGGATATTGGCGCCTAAAAATGATTGTTCCATCATAAACTGAACGATTAGTTGATACAGTAATTATCATGACAGGCCTACTGTAAAGAACTGATTCAGCATCAAGTTGGTTGCTGCCCTGGAAGCGGCGTGGATGAATCATTGATTATGGCTCTCGAGAAAAGCAGCCTTGTCCGTGTAATGAGAACACTTAATACAACATTGACTCATTGTTCGTAATGTAACTTGAACCCTCCTTCATAATATGATAATCATTTCTGCCATTAAATATAATATGGTGCAAATAGGGCGGTGCAATTAATCACATTTTCATTAAGTTGGAGATTATATGATCGCATTTTTTTAATTGAGAGATCCACAGACAATCATCCGTAAATAAAAGCATGCAGTCTGTGTTTAGGAGGAGGAAATTGTACTGTTTTTGTATTAAATGGCACAGATTAAACGCTTGTATTGTTTATGCTCAGAAAATTAATATCCAAAGTTATTTTGTTAAATTACAAAACAAAATAAAACTCAATAGATCACTAAGATTAAAATCCAATTCTTTATTTATATAGCACATTATTTAAACAAAACAGTTCCAAAGTGCTGCACAAAATAGCATTTAAATACAACAAAAGGTATACAGTGGAGGGTATAAATGCTCAGTTTAATGTTGTCAGTCCTAAAACATTAAAACTAATAAGGTCAAATAAAACCAAACCAAATATGAGGAAAAACGTGATTACATTTTCATTATTTTGCCAAATAATAAAATGTATTTTGCATTGTCAAAACAGTCATAAACTATTTTTTACTAAATATATTTAATACGGTAGTTATGAACCTGGAGTAAATGTGTGCAGTATTAAGTATTCACACAGCTGCCTCATGATCAGAGCCCCATCTGTAGCTCATGCACGTCCCGGGGTATTAGATGAGCACTTTATTTCCTGCTCCCGCTCCTTTGCTGGAGTTTTCTTTGCAGCTGATGCACATGGAGTCAATCTGCAGAGCTACATGGAAATGCGCAATATCAATAGATTCAACACAGCTCCAAACTGTAGCTAATCACGTACAGGCTAAATGTTGATTTGTATACAGCAGCAGTTTTCCTTCAGATATTGTGAGTAAAAATAACTGGCATACTGTAGATAAGCCTCACCATAATGAATTTTGAAGTTGACGTATTGCTGAAGATAATATAGATGATAAACGATAAGGAGACTCTTCAAGCTACATATATACTTCTTGTCATTAATATGCTTGAAATAAATAAATACATGGAAATAATATTGCAACTAACCCAAGAGGAGATTTAAATGACAAAAACCTTTCTAAATCTACAATACGGTAAAAAAAAAAATCATGAGCTGAAATAAATAAACAGCAGAATGAAACACTTTAGTACTTAGTTTTCATCTGTAATGAGTTAAGGAAGTTATTTATTCAACCTTTTGCAAGCTTAAATCTTTATCAAAATGCCCTAAAATAACCAAATGAAAATGTAACCAACCACATTGCTAATGATTCCTGCAGTCCTGTCACGATAACACATTTTGTAGCACGATATATTGCTACAGAGCATTAACAATAATATTATAACTACTTAATGCCACTGAGACAAAGCAGGATAATCCCAGTAAACTTGAGCCCCAAAATGTATTTCAGCTTTCACATATTGAACAATAAATCAATACAGTAATTACGGTGACAGACCCACTCCCCTGGTGCGTCCTTTAATCTCTAATTTAACTTGGATGTTGTTTGTGTCCAATACTGCGCAGGTTTAGTTTAAATCCTCTATTAGATCAGTATTCGTCTCACTTTGTACCTGCAATGTAACAGCTTGCTGGGAAACTCAGATGAACACTGGGCCTGACTTGTGCCCTCCTGTTCTCGTCGCATGATTGCATAATGTATATCAGCTAAACGTTGTCATTATTATTACACAATCATTGGATTTAGCAGGGTGATATATAGGCCACAGACTCCGGGGAATGTGAACTTGCGTCAGTCTCTAAGTACCATTGCATTTGGCCATCCCCCTTTTCCCCTTTTATCAGTGTCTCTCTCTTCCTGGATTAGAGTAATGCATGGGAACAGATGAATATTGTGCAGCTGCAAATAAGGCTCTTTGTAGGGCAGGACAATATATCTTTATTGGATAGAAATGCCAATTTGAATAGGAGCAATTACCATCAAACAGCAAAGACTCAAATTATTTAAAGGTCCTTTATTATGCAAAATTGACTCTTGTGAGATTTAAGCCATGTTCTGTTAAGTCATTAAAAACATACCTGGAGTTGTGTTTTGTTCCATTCACACATGCTTGAATAAACTTTTATTATTAGTCTGTCTTCACTAAAGCTCAGGATGCTCTGTTCCACCTTTGGGAAGCTTTTAAGTTACCTTTTGATTTTAGTTTAATAAAGTTTGGCAATTCCAGGGCTGAAGTCATCCAAATTATACTAGTGAGGATGTATGGACTTTAAAAGCACAGTGGAGTTCTACATTTATTACCACATGACAGCACAAGGTGGCACAGAGTGTTTTCTGTTTGAGAGAAGAATTGAGCCTAAATATGCAGGATTTGTATGTTAAACGTGAATGAAACGAAACACAACTCCGGGCACATGTGTGATGAGGAAACTACATACCGGGTAATAACATCAGTGTAATATGGGCTTTTAAGCACTAGAATCTCCCCTTTTTGGACACAAATCTAATGCAATAGTAATAGTTATCAGAAATGTCTTTATTGTTTTTTGTATTTTTCTTTCAGAATTATATAGTCATTGCAAATGTTGGTTTGTTCTTTGTAGGTCAGTCTTTTGGCTCATCCTCAGTGTTTAACCTGTCAAGAACATATTGATTTCAAGGATCAATGTTTTTAACTTCTGCTGCTGACCTCATTGTTTTATTTTTGACTGATAGCAGTAGCACAGGGTTGTATGGAAAAGTCAATTCAGGGGTTTTATCTTTCTGTTAAAAGGTGACATTTTGTCAAGTTTTTCCCATTCAAAATAAAAAAAAAAAAGCATTATTTACTTTTGGAATGTGCTACTTTCTCATCACTTGAAAATCCATGGATAGGACTAGAGTTGAAGCTGTAGTTCTAGTAAGTAATGAAAAGATATCAAATAACAAACATTGAACTCCAGTGAGAATGGGGCTGTATATGGATGAAACAAACAATGTTTTTTTCTTTTTATTTACTTGGCGAAAAACAGCACAGAAACAAAGAAAATGTCAACACCTCCGAGACGATGAAGAAAAACATCAAGACAAGAAAGCATAGTTGTTTACTTGTAACTTACCGTAGCATTCAGGGTTTTTTTTCATATTATAATAATTGTGTTTCCTGAATGGTATTATGAGAGCCCCTTCCTTTACATTTTCTCAGTGTGTCCCTGTCAAGGTTTTTATTCGTACAAACAAACTTTAAAAGCAGGCCCACATCAAACACTAAAGCTCTTCTCATGATTAATGCAGTACAGAGACAGGCCAGCCAACTGTCACTGCACAATCTCTGTATTTCTGTCCCTTTGTTGTGTTTATTTTGGGAAATATTTCCAAATGTGTCACGCTAAGATTGAATGAGGCCCTGCCCTATTTGTCAGTTAAGTGTGGATTTTAAGTAAGCTCCCGACTAACATTAGAAAATAAGTGAAACTTTTTTAACCTATATTTGACAGAAAAATGTTTGACAGTGAAAATGAAAAATTTTAAACTTCAAAAAACATTTACATGACATAATTAGTTTTATAAATTATAAAATAAAATGTATTCTTTGTTCTGAGCAGATTCTTTGTGGCATAGCCATCAAAATCAACTTGTATTTGATAATATGGGCACATGCAAATCTGTTTCCTTTTCTTGATATTGTGGGACCATAACGCCACTAGGGCCTAGCTACATTTTCTTAGGAGATTTAAAGGGCCTGTATTACACTATTTCTACCTCTGTGTTACAATGTTGTTTCCTCACACACAAACCCTGCATATTTAGAACAAGCGCCTATTTAGAAAACATTGTTCCACCTGGCGATGCCATCTAATAAAACCAGAAGTCCTCCACTGTTAAAACTTTTTATCTGCATACAGTTTCACTATAATTACTTGGATGACTCCAGCCTTGGAATTTCTTTTCTGCACTAAAGGTAAAAAGTAGCAGTGAACTTGAGAACTGACACTTAATGACATCACAAGATGGTGTATTTTGAGCGTTGGAAATGCAGTCAGGCTATTAAGAAAGGATTACTCAAACATGAATGAAGCAGAACACAACATCAGGTATGTTTTTGAAGAGGCAACAACATTATATCATGGCTTAAAATTCACAAGAGTCCATTTTGTGTGTTATAGGATATTTAAATATTCTGTTGAAAAAGTGAGGGATTGTCTTTATTTTCTTGGAAGTGCTCAAGGTTACAGAACTGGCTGCTTATTACACTGGAAATCCTTTTTATAGAATTGCTGAAAAACAGGTCTGAACTGGAGAGCAGGCTTGTCTGGGTATGTTTGGATGACTCACTGGGTTAACTGAATGAAAGAAGGCTCGCATAGAGATCACCTGTGTGGGATATTTTCAGCATAAATGATCAAATAATGAAAAATCTGAAAATCTTACTTCCTCAAATGCATCTTGTATAGAATAGACGGTTTTCGGGCATTGTTCATGGTCAACCCTTTGATTTTGGTTGTTTCACAGTTGTCCAGGTGCCAGGGTTTTAATGAATAATGTCACCCATAACAAAACTGACAACTAAGCCGGAACAACAGGCTTGAGTTTTGGCAGGCAGTAGTTTGCTGACAGTCTGCCCAAACAGTAAAATGGATTTGGTCCTACACTTACTTACTGCTGATGTAGTCGCAGAAAACGGAAGAGGCTTGTTGGCTGCTACTCTCAGTTTAAAATCTGTAAAGATGATGCATGCTTATTTAGAGTACATGCAAAAAACAATATCAGTGTTTTGTATGCGTGCAACATAAGACACTGTTGATTAGGGCTGCAAAATAAATCACAATTTAATAAACACTGTAGTATGGATAGTCACAATTGGAAAATTCTTTACAAACAACAGGGACGAGAGACAATTTGTATAAAATGAGATTTTAACGTAATTCTGAATAAATCAGTTTAATGATTCAGTTTATAATTTTGGCCTTATTTAATATTTTTGTTTTGATTCTAGCACTGTTTCTCAAGAAGTGTAACTTGCCAGCACTTAACTCTATTTTTATCCCATCCAAATCTAAAAACATGGGTGAAAAATCTCACTACATAATTTTTCTCATGTGTGCACAATCTTGTCTTCAATCTTTGGTTTGGTGGTTTTGTCTCATAGGATGTAGTGGTATGTGATCTTGTCCCATCTCTAGCAAACAACTAAATGTCTAGTCTAGTAGTTATAACCTCTATCCCTGTAGTTTAGACCTATGTAAACCTGGTCAGTCCCTTGAAAATCCAGATTTTGTCCTTGTCTATACCGTACCATGCATTCTTATTCTCCACTTACATTGTGTTAATCAAGTGTGTACATTCAGTAGTTTATATTGACCTTTCTCACTAAACATGTTCTTTATTTGCAGAGTGTGCCCATCTCCTGTTGGCCCACAATGCACCTGTAAAAGTGAAGAACGCTCAGGGATGGAGCCCCCTGGCTGAGGCTATCAGCTATGGCGATCGTCAGATGAGTGAGTTTCTGAGTGGTTTTGTTTTGTGCCAAACTGAGAGGGCGTTTTGCACGTCTGCCATCACATCCACCGCACACACACGCACACACAAACTCACACACACGTCGCACTAGCCCAGCAAATGATTTTCAACAAACACTGTGACGTTAATGGAGTCCTGCTTGTGTTTGTGTGAAAACTGTGATGAGGGGAGAAAATGACCAAATCAGCAAATGCAAATCAACACATGTCCGTGCCCATTCTTCTGGGCCGATGCCTCCTAGAAAGGCCATGACGTGGACCGGGCTGCTTTGTGGGGCTGAGGGGAGACATTCCTGAAGGCCCTATGGCTTTTGTATTCACATGAAAAGCTTAAATTCATTAGCTGTTTCTTTAGCTCCTCATTGGCTGATCAGACTCAAGCCCCTGCCTTGCCCATCCAGCGGACATTGGCTGTATGTATCTTTTTTTTTGTTGTTGTTCCCATAGTGCTTATCAAGGGCAGGGTTGATTCATTAATGGTGAGCTCATTATGTTAGGTTTACATTGTAGTCATGTTCAATTGTGTGATGGTCTGACATTGTGGTGCCTCATTTTAGCTAAAAAAAATCCTTTACTTCAAAGCTTGTCTACTGCAATTTGACTCACTACAATGCAGCTGCTCTGTTTGAGACCAGATTCTTCCTATTATAAACTGGCCATGGTTGTTCTTTTAACTTTCACACAATTTAGTTTAAAGGTGCAACCTCCACCACCTGTTCCAGAAGATGCTGAAGCATGTTCCAGATTATGGCATTAAACTTTTGTGTTGCATATGAAATGAATTGCATAATATTTTGAGTGGAGTCGCTTCTCCACTGATCTGATCTGTGGCAACCTGGCACCACATTGCCTCCATGGAGTTAGATAAGTTGAATGTCATATTTCTAGATCACTCCAGGCAAAGCAGGTAACAAACCCACTAGATAAGTTGTGTACAGTACATACATTTATGGGTCAATGACATGACGTCTGTCCCAATTCCTCACATACCTGTAGCACCTCTGACCTCCATGGAACCAAATCATTTTTTCAGAAATCATTAGTTATTCTGCATGTTTTTTGTATTTAAAATGTCATGTGGTGCGACCGTCCGCCCTTAACTGCTGATTTTCAAACTTCTTTAAAATGACTCTATATCTAATCAAATTTATTTTCTTTCTTTTTTGGCATATTTTCTGAAGTGTTTTGTAGTCCCACATGAAATTTCAGGTTTCTTGAATAGATATTTTCCCCATAATATACAAAGAAATATTGAGTGTGTCAATTTTTTTCAAATATCATGTTTTCATGTCAAATTTCAATATCATGTTCATATTACTCCGAACTTGGTTAATATCCCAATCATATTTTCGAAAAATAAAACAATTTTAAGGTTATTCTTGGTTGCACCACATGACAAGGTCGTAGCCAATTCATGTACATAAAAAAAACACTAAAAATGCTTAACATAAATGTCAAACATAGATTTATACCGACTTGACATTGTAAATATTTGAAAAAGTTCAATGGAAAGAAAATTTGCCTGTTGAAAATACTTACACGTCATTGACCTTTTTATTTAAGCACACTTACTTTCAACTCTCAAGTTCATATTTTTAAAACATCACATCACAATCAGCAGTAATTGTGAGATTCTTGAGATTACAGAATATGTCCAATTTAGTATTGTAGTTCAGTTCCATTGCGACTGTAAAAATGTAATCATACAGTGCCATTTTTGTATTCCAGGGTATTAAATGACAGGACTGTAAACTGAGAGCTGTCGCTGTTGGCTGCATAGGCTGAGTCAGCTGTAGCCAGCCACAGTAATAGTACACTTTGTTTTACAGAGGGGTAAAAGTCTGACTGCCCTGACCTCACAGCCACCACAATAGGCCTGCATGTTTAGTCAGAACTTTGAAATTCACCTTTATCACTTTCTTTCTGTTTGAACAATGAGCCCTGCTGTGTTCAGTGAAGACTATTTCTGTCCGGACATGTCGCCATTGCCACTTTTGGGAATTGGTAAAGGATTCAACAGCCGTGACTTCAGATGGGCTGACAACGATAAAAATACATTCTCTTTTCATTTTCTAAAATTTCTCACTATGGGGTTACGGGGGAATTAAATTAAATTTGAACTGAGATCCAGATTCCGTCATGTCTAATTGTCAATGATCAGCTCAGAGTCTTGTAGAGATAGAAAGTTATGGGCTGTTTCATGGCTGATGTCATTACTGAGTTTTTAGAATCCAGAGCCAAGCCTGATTTCTACCTGAGATTTATTAACATGTGTAAAGGCTCAGCAGACGCAGCTGTCTCCCCCCTCAGGAAGCCCTTTGTTTTCTTAGCTGTCCTCAAATGTAAGTGTAAGTTGATTAGCACACGTTTGTGAAACAGTAGTGACTCTGCTGTAACTTGTATTTCTGTGTAAATACTCAGAGCTCAGATGCTCTGGGGGGAGAAACTCTGGGTCTGATGATGAAGGGTCATGCTGCTGGTGAGGGGAGGCTGTTGGTCTCTGGGCCAGGGAATGAATGAAACAAAACACAACTGTTTTTTGAGAAGGTAACAACATTATAACATAGTTTAAAGAGTAAAGTTTGTGTTATATAGGACCTTTTAAATTACACAATTTAAATTTAGTACAGACTCACAGCCCCCCCCTTTTTTTTTTACCACTGTGCATCACATTTAATGCAGTTTTCGCCTCATATTTAAGTGTTAAAATGTTTGTATGTTCTAGACATCAAATCTACCAACATGAAATATCTAGATATTTAAGGTTGATAGCTAAAAAGTCCAAATATCTGCCAAGTGATATATCGGTCTTTCTCTACTTGGACATTGAGAAGTTTACAGCCAATTCTCTGAATGTATGATGTTCAGAGCAGAGTTCAGACTTTGGGAAAATACATTTACGTTAAGTGGCACTGAAATTGCTTTGTTTATCACCACAAAATCAATACTTGGACATTTTTATTGCTTTAGGGAAGAAGAAAAAATAAAACAGAACCAAAAATCACAATTGATGAATAAGAGGAGGGAGAAAAATAAATGATTTTCAGCCATATCAGGCAGCCCTGGTTCATTATGCTCACTACTGTAAGTCAGATCTGAGTTGATTAATATTTTTTACTGTGACGCTTCTTGACACAATGTTCTAGTTTATGTTTGATTAATGGCTGCATGGTGCCGTCTTGGTTGATTAATTGTCCCGGCAGGTGACTTTGGGGTTGTTTTGGCGTTTGTGCTGGGAGTGCTTATACTGGGTGGCCTTGTTTTGGTCTTTGCTTGTACTGGTTAGCACTGGCGAGTGGCACAGATTTGCAGATACCCCATCCAGATCTGTTCAACCCTCATTAAACCACTGGGTCTTGGTGTGATCTCTGTATGTGTCTGCATGACTGGCCTGACCTAGATTGAGAATTGAGGCCTCTGATCCCTGATTGGATTTAACTGCACCCCAAAACATACAATATAATTAATATCAAGCCAGGCCAGCTAACAATGTGTACTTTCATCTTTCAGAGTTTGTGCTTACATTTTTACATGTTGCTGCCTAAGGAACTCAACTGTCCGGTCCACTTCCAAACCCACCAAATTAATTTCTCATTAATTTTTCCCACAGACATTTTTTCCAAATTCAAATAAAGAGGATAACTTGCTATTTTTTTTTAAACAAAATCTAACTTGATGTAGCCGTCTTGTTGATTTGCTGTACAGAAATGGAATGGCTAATTTCTCAGTGGTTGGCCAGGACTAAAAGCTTAATGTGAATGTGAATGGTGTAGTCTAAAATCTCCAGTGACTTTGCCTCTCCCTCAGGTCACGATCGGGGTTACTAGCACATCTCATTAACTTGCACTCGCCTTTATCTTTCGCACTTGTTTTGTTTGAAATGTCAGGGACTGTTATGATCACTGCAGGCAATGTAACATGATTGACAGGGCTGCCAAAAGGTGAGCCCCATGATGCCGTGGGAGGAACATGTAACCAAGGAAAATGTGTCATTATTACTGTAAACGGGCCTTACTTTGTCTCTGTCTGGGGCGTTGCTGCTTAATAATTGCACCAACATGGCAAGACAATGTTGAAATGATTTCTGTTAGTTTACCTTGAATTTCACAAACGCATTTAGTAATAATGATGATTTTTCCTCCTATATTATATGTACGTAAGTAGTGATGGGCAGAGTGATACTAAAATACTGACACCAACTAAGGAATAAAAATATGTACATTTTGGTGCCAAAATGTTTGCTTGGAAATACATTTTGCCATTTATTTTGCCATATAAAATCATTTTCAAGCAATGGTCGAGTAAAACTATTGAAAAAAAAAAAAAAAGCAGAGAAATCCCAGTGCATTTTAGAGCAAAACCCATTGATATTGGCATTGGATCGATATCACAATACTTCCTATAGTATTTCTTGGTATCAGATCGAATTTAAAACTACTGGTGTTGCCCATCACTACTGATAAGTGCTGAAGTTCCAGTTAGCGAGTTTTGTGCCCGGAAGAGCAGAGTACATTACATTGATAATAGCAGCTAAGAGCACACTGGTATCACTTCCTGTTTGAGTGCCATTGCCACTTTTCTCACACGGCCAGAAGGTCATCACTAATGCTGCCGGTGCTGCATGTGCTTCTAATCTCCGGCTCTCTCTCTCTTGTGTCCTCTTTAGTCACGGCGCTGCTGAGGAAGCTGAAGCAGCAGTCCAGGGAGAGCGTGGAGGACAAGCGGCCCAAGCTGCTCACAGCTCTTAAAGAAGTATGCCACTTAGATGCTTTCAACTATGACTTTAATGTGGACTTAAGCTTTTATTAATGCACAATATTCAGTTCACACGGATGTCTGTCAGAGCTGAGCTAAAATATGTCTGCTTTTTGCCCAAGTCACTGTTATACTGCTTCAAGCAAAGTGCACATAGTCACTGCATGTGGAAGGCAATTGTCTGAGACTAATTAGGTGCAGGCCATAGTGTATCTTACCTTGGTTTGAACTTCTCCTGATATTACATGTGGACTGAACGGTGAACCTCCTACATCTCCCCCAGCTCCTATTGAAATTAGGTGGATTATTCAAATTGCTTTAGATGCATTTAAGAACTTCAAATCACTATTATGATTGATGATAATTGTTATTTTTTTTATTTTAGTTATTTGGTCAGGACAGTGTGCGTTTATGGACATACATGATATACATACTGTAAAGATGCCAGATTGTAGCCATGGGCCAATTTCCATCTGATGTCCCACTTTCACAAACAAACTCTCATGTTTTTCTCATGGGGACAGGAAAGCCACACATGGACATGAACTGTGGTCCAAACATACTGTAGTGTGTATTTAATGTGTGAGCTACGTGTTATTAAGGTGTTAGAGATGTTCTGTCACTGTTCACAAACTAGTGTGTTTGTGTGTACAAGAGTGTGCTCCCTATTACAGAAATTACAGCTAAATTGTGTTGTGACATCATATATCCCATGTTTCTTCCGGTCAGTTGAGCATCATCACCACCCCCACAGGAAAAGAAACTGCAGATGAAACTTTTAATAGTCATTTTGAAAGAAACTTTTCAGACCTGTGGGATTAACCGTGGGTGTCTTTGTAAAAATGGCAAAAGTACCTACAGCATTGTTTTGGTTTTCAGGTTTTCCTTTTGTTCTCAGTATTGGAGTTTTTTGATTCATGAGTCATACAAGGCAGCACAGGATTTTTTAAAATAGCCCTTTAAATCTTTTTCACAATCCCAGTGAATCGCCTCATCTAGTGTCTGTAAAATGCGATAATCAGTCTTTGCCTTGAGTATTGGCTATGCTTTGTGAGTGCTGGTGTAGTGCAGATCCCCACCCTGTAGGTCTCTTCTTACGCCGTAACTCACCACATAATTGGACTGTATTGAGCTGTGGCAGTCAGCCGTGGTCCGTTTTAAGCACTTCACTTCAGACTTGAGCTGCTGCCGAAGCTGTACTTTCACTTAAGCCTAAAAGAGTGATTTAATGCTGTAATATTTTAGAAACCGAACACTTCTTTTGCACTGTTAATATTAATTATTACTTTAATTTTGTAGAGTGCCTCATCATATTGAATACTGTGTTTTATTATTTTCCATTACAGCTTGGAGACTTTTATTTGGAGCTCCATTGGGACTTTCAAAGCTGGGGTGAGTTTTAGGTCTCAAGTTTAACCATATGACAAATACAATATAATGTGAAATATATGTACATTTGTGTGTTTCATCTGCTGTATATTGTTTGCATCTTTTCATTTATATTTCTATTTATAAATGATGGCATGAGGTTTAGATAAGATAGCAAATATGGCCCAACATTAATTTAGCTCAATTTTGATCACTGCAAAGCTCAGGGGGAAGTGAAATATGTAGTACAGTCAAATCATATACAGTAAAAACACCACTTCCCCTCCAAAAGTTGCAAAGTGGTGGCGTAATTTATTGTAACATATAGCCTATAATATTTTGGGCCAAATAGCTTCTCTAAGGGATATAAATTATGCTTGTTGATAAGAGATAAAATATAGCAAAAACAATGCTACAGGAAATTGGTAGGAATTCATCACCATCTGCCGTGAAGGGCTTGAACATCTCCCGTGTTTTTGACTTTGAAATGACATTCGGTGAGGCTTTTACATATGTCGATACACTACATATCCTGTGCTGTTAATGTATAGCGGTTATAGCGGGCTAGAACAGGCAGATTATATGACCTGATATACAATGCCCATATACAGAAAGCCATACACTGAAAACTCCCGCAACTATGAGTGTTTATACAGAGGATGAAGGCATAAGTGATCCACATTTTAATAATTTTATGTATGTGTATAAATGTGTAAAAAGTATGTGTAAATGTAAAAATGTCACCTCTAATTTTCAGCTAGTTTTTATACTATTTACTAATGAGATGAAAATTACACTATGCGGGAACCATCATTGTCTCCTTAATGGGGAACAATACTCGCCTAGTCTGCTACAGTCTACTAAATAATATATAAAACAGAGGGCAAATAGAACTGTGCAAGTAATCAAATTTTTATTGAGATCGAGATACAATCATTTGTAATAATGATCTGTCAGTAAAAGCTTGTGGTGTGGAGCAGACTTTACAGAAAGAAACTGGAAGTGAATGGTAGTGATTAAAACTCTATATAGATTCAGGATTATGTTCAATTATTATTCAAGAATAATTTAATAATTTCCGATCCATATGAAAAAGAAATACGTCTGTTAAGTCTGAGAGATGTGACCAAAAATGAACCATAGTATATTCATTTGGGGATGTAATAGTTTAGTTAAAATCCTGTTTAATCCAACAGTATCACATGGTTATTTGGAAAAAAAAATTTCCTTACGGCCTTATACTCGCTATGCTCCACTGGGCTTACTTAAATTTAGCTTCTTGAATAAATCACTTTGTACTGTTAAATCTGTTTTGGCTCAATTTAGTAATGCCAGAGGTTTGAGTTCCTTCAAATTAGTCACGCTATGTGGTGTATAAAATATTGAGGATGTTTTCTGTATCTTATATAGCAAGTCCTGTACATACTCTTCTCTTCATCTTGGTGTTGTTAAAGCAATAGTTGGTCTTCATTACTGGCCATGATTTCTATATTTAGTTTGATCTGTGATGTTTCTTCTTACATCTTTATCTTTTTAATCACAGTGCCTTTGCTGTCCCGAATACTGCCATCGGACGCATGCAAGATCTACAAGCAAGGAATTAACATCAGGCAAGTTACAGCAACAACTGCACCTTTAGGAATACTTTATTGGGAGATCGTTGCCAGCAATTATCATAAAAGCTTTTACAGCAGCATCGTGTGGCAATCTCACATTGTGTTTTCTATTGTCTTTGCTTTTTTACCACCACTGTCCACAACTTCCTTAGTGAAGCAGAGTGTGAAATCTACAACTGCACAGGCACTTTGCTCTGGCAGTTTTTTAAAAATAGAATAGACTACATCTGGGTTGAAAAGTTAAAGTGTTTTATTTAAGAATCATCAGAATGAAACCTGCACTACTTTATTATCTAAGAATTATGTCCAGCACTTTGTTTGAAGAGTCCATATTATGCTATTTTGTGATCTATGTCATTTCCTCATCAAAAAAATACCAGGTGTTTTGTTTCATTGACACATTTTTAACACATAAATCTTGCATATTTAGGCTGTGTTTTTTCTCTCTCCCTTCTTGTGATGTAATACAGGAAGTGCTTCGCTGTCTTTTTAAACTTTATACACGTCACTAGTGTCATTTGGATCCTTTCAGCCCGAGATTTGCCAATCTCTACTAAACAAAAAGTAAAATGTAGCAACTCAGGGTACGATTTTGATAAACTAGTAATATTCTAACATGGCTTAAAGCTCATAAGAGGCAATTTTGTGTAATATAGGACCTTTAATCTGTATTGTAATCCGTTATTGTATTTATTTATTTGTATTTATTATCTGTTATAGTATATAATAGTATAAGTATATTTTTCTACTATTATATATTAGACAATAACAGATTACAATACAGATTAAAGGTCCTATATTACACAAAATTGCCTCTTATGAGCTTTAAGACATGTTAGAATATTGCTAGTTGATCAGAAACGTAAGTATAAGTATATTTTTCTCCAAATCACACCTTATTTGTAATCATATTGAAATGTGAGATATCCACATACCTCCACCCTGTATTTCAATAGTTCAATCCAAAGAGAACTCAAAAGCCTTTAAACCATGCAGGTCATGCTGTGCTATCGTTCTTTTCGTTGGCTGCCCAAAGCTGCTTGATTTGGTATTCAAAATGTCTTTATTGTCTGCTGGATTTACATGGTGGAAGTGCAGAAGACAAGCTGTATTCATTGGACTTTGACTGCAGCTACCACGCGCTGCTCCGTTTGCTTTTCCCTTTCCTGTTACACCCCATTCCAGGACATTGACAAGTAAAAAACAGAGCTTTTAGTCTCTTTCGTATCATGGTTAGCTCTAAATGATTTGCACTGTGTCTCATAAGATGCGCTATTAATAAACCATTTCTCCTGTTTTGTCTCTTTTT
>KN488805.1:0-22567 GCA_000787155.1 Scartelaos histophorus | reverse complement strand
TACAGTCACAGCCACAGTCACATTTCAGGAGTTTCGCTACGATGAGTTTGAGCCATCTATTTTTACCATTCCCGAGGAATACAAAGAAGACCCCAGTCGCTTTCCTGACCTTTAACTTTGGATCAAAGTAGCACATACAGAGGGCAGTTCTTTTACTTAAAACATTAATTCTAAATAGGAACAGACAATGAAGCATTAATAAGTATGAACTTTTAACCACTTGGGCCTGTGAAACAAAAACTCAACATTTAAATGTGAAGAGTTGACTTACTCCAAAGCCCACGCAGTCCTGTGTCCTGTGAGTTGCTAAGGGCATTGAAAATCTCTATTTGACCACAGTTGTGCGGTGTAAATGTTCACTGGGCAGAGATGGGCAGTGAGTTGATGCTTTGTATGTAAGTTTGTTTGTATTGTTCATAAAGGGACTGTAATTAAGTGACTATAGTCGATCACTGATGTGTACGAGGGAGGGATTCCACTACTATAGTTTTCAGCTCGAGGACTTTATAGGACATTGTTATAGATCAAGTTTGGGGTTTGGCAGAAAAAAGAACAAAATTATCTTTTTTCAGGTTTAAAAAGAATGGGGCTTAATTTATAATTTTATTTTAATCTCTTGAACGTTAGTGATGTTCCAAAGATGTGTCAGCTCTTTCTGCGCTGACTGTTACTACTTCAGTGAAGTAGATGCTTCATAGATGAAAAGTTAACTTCACAAAATCACAAATTCATTGTATTAAAATGGAGTTGACAGGGCACAGTATAGTGCCCAGACTCTTTATGATGCACTATGGACTCTTCTGTAGTACTGAATTTTATATTGTTTGTCAATTCAGCCAATGTTAGTAATGCTTCAGATCAAAGGTAACAAAGTTCCAAAAGTCCAGCAGTAAAAACAGACCTGCAACTGTAATACATTGGCAGATCTCATTGAGGTTTGCATCCACTTTTGTTTGTTTTACAAAAAATTGATCTGCACACAGTATGTAAATAGAGTACATATTTTGTGAGAGATACATTGTCCTATGTTTTATTTTTTTGAGGGAAAATATGGATTTCTGTGTAGGTTGTTTACTTAAATTAGTGAGCTGTTGCTATTTTGTACAGACTTGTATTGTTTTCACAATGGTTTTTTTTTTTCCTTTGTTTGAAAATGATTAATGCGTGGGTGCAAAATAAGTATTTACAGTAATGTAAAAAGCACAAAGTCAATTTTAAATCTAAGATAACATTGGATCTACTGTGTCCTTACATCTGCTGCTATGGCTTTTGAGCCTCACTGTGTGGATACAATGTTCCTCTTCAGAGGCTCCTTTGGTCTTTTTAAACTAAAGGCACAACCACAAAGAACACGGTATTTAATTACTGACATTTGATCGGTTCCTCCTCTGTTTATTTTTTGTCTGTTCTGACCCAGATATTGGGTATGTGCCTACACACTAAATATTGTTTGAAATTTTGTTCAGCTTAGTTTATATATTTACTCTAGAATGAGTCATCATCCATGTCAATTGTACAGCAAAACTGTAAAAGTCTGCTACACTATTTTTATATATAATACTAAAAATAAAACCTACATTGAACAATGTTTCAGTTGTTTTCACTGTTATTCTAAAAAATAAGATTGATTACATAATGATCACTTTTATTCTCGTTATAAAAAAAAGAACTAGAACACATTTCATTGCAGCATTTCAACAAGCTTACATGGACAATACAAATTCTTGTACATACGAAGGAGCTCCAGCACAAGTCAGTGCATTACAGTAAAGCAAATTTGTTCTGTAAACAGCAAGAGAGCGTACAGTGCCCAGACATAACATGATCCTGACACCATTACTGATAGTGTGTTCTGGCTGGTGGACAAAAAGCAACACATACCAATTGCTTTATATATATAGATATAAAAAAAAAAAAAATACAATAACTATTTAAAACCCATTTTTAACTTTCATCCCTATTCTCCAAGACACCCAGTTTTACCATTTAAAACATTACTTTTGTGAGGTTATTAAAAATATCAAAGAGCAGTAGTTTGATGGTGGTAATTCAAAGTCAGTCACTCATCTCCATATCCTCCTGCTGGTGATCGTCGCCATTTAATTTGGACTTTTTAGAGGCTTCAGTTTTGTGGGAATTGCCTTTGGGGGATGAGTTTGAGTCTGAATCACTTTTTCTCTCGTCGTCATCCTCTTCTGCTTCTTTTTCACTGTCATAACCTTGCTCTTCTTCATCATAGTCCCGTGTCACCTGTCAACAAACACTAGAAGTAGAATAATTTTGGTCTAACACTTGGTCAAACCATGTGAATCTATTTCTATTAGGTGGAAAAATCTGCTTGGAATGAATCATACAAACCTTTACATCTCCCTTCTCACTATCAGATTTGCGCTCTCGATCTCTCTCCTTGTCTTTGCTTTTCTTCTTCTTGCTGCTTGAGCGCTCCCTCTCTCTCTCGTCTCGGCTCCGGTCTCTGTCCTCCCTTCTGTCGCGCTCTTTTTCACGCTCCTTGTCCTTCTTCTTTTCTTTTTTATGGCTGAATACAAAAAATTCGAGAAAGAGGTTAAAACATTTTTATTTTTCCCACAGATTAACCAACCATTTATCTGCTTGAATTTCTCTACTGTTTATATAGACACTGACCGTCTGGGGGATGGCGATCTGGAGGGCTTTTTCCGAGGTGAGCGAGATGCACTACGGCTTCGTCTGCGCTTCCTAAAAAGGACAATTTAAAATAAACCCACAGCCTCTTCTGAAAAACGTTTTTTTTTTTTTTTTCAGCACTCACCGACTAACACTTCGGGATCTTCTAGCACTGCTGTAACTTTTAGGTGGTGTCTTGGATCTCTTTTTTGACTTCTCTTCTTTCCTTCTGTCCCTATAAAGATAATATAAGATGGTGAGAACAATTATAAATAATAAAAACCGTGCCAGGAGGTGACAGGAGAGGTGTCCACCTGGAGCGACTGCGGCGACCCCTGTCTCGTGAGTGGGACTTCCTTCGCCGTGGACTCTTGGACCTCCTCCTGCTCCTGGAATGAGACCTGCGTCGTGACCGGCTCTTTGACCGCCTGTAGGTGAAAAACAACTGAATTTTATTTCTTTGGGGGAGTGGTGTTGGCGCTTTATCTATGCCAGTTTGTACCTGTGCCTGGAGCGAGACCTGGACCTCCTGCGGCGTGACCGTGAACTGGAGCGAGAATGCTTACGTTTGTCATCTTTCTTGCCTTTAAACACAAATGAGCGTACAATGAAACTCAAGTATTGCAGTTGCATTCAGTGAAAACAATCTATCAATTAATATGAATAATTCAGCATAAAACAAGCATTTACCTCCTGGTTCAATGGCAGCTGATATCAAAGACTGAGCCTCTCGCACTCTCTTCATTGCTTCTTCAATCTCCTTGCTGGAGGCATCCGTCTTTAAGCCGGGAGTTAAGCCAAGTCCTGCAGCTAAAGGATTCAATCTGCAAAGGGCATCAGTTATCAGAGTTGTTTTTTCTTTATCCTTTCTTTTTTTGTTATTTTTTGAGGATAAAGTGTCTTACTTTGGGTCAATAGACTGCATAAGCTTGAGGAAATCTGCAGACAGAGCCTGAAAATGAAAAATAGTCACATTTCACTTTCACAAAGCACACAAAAGTCGTCCACTGAACTGGTCTTTACCTGAGGGTTCATATTAGGACCTTGGAATCCCATGGCAGCCATTTGTTCAATGGTTGGTAGACCAAATGCGGAAGCCCCCATCTATAACACATTTTGTGTGGTGAAAGTAATGCGTTTAAACCACTGATATTATTACAGCACAAAGCACTCACTGCTGCTAAAGGATTGGGTGTTGGGAGCAGTCCTCCTCCGGGCATCATCCCTGCCACAGCATTGGCTGGAGCGAGCAGCGACATAGCTTTAGATTCATCAGGAATCACTCCTGGAGAACAGAAGGAATATTTCAAAATGGACTCAAGACAACACAGACAACTTTCTTGCAGACAAGCCACCCCCGTCTAACTACTCTATTGTAAAACATTAAGGACATCCACTGAGTCTTGTCTGTAAATCCTGCTCCCTGACTTTTGTGTGAAGCATCATTGTAGGATTAGCAGTTATGTTTTAATTCACAATACACATTGTGGTCAACACTGCCAAGATTTTATCACCTGTACTTGTATTTTAAGTCATGAACCAAACGTATGCAAGCACAGCCAGTTGTCCCGCGGGATGTGCTCTCAACTTTCATTAGATGTTTTATGAACAATCGACTCACGCCGGCTGCTTCGCTATAAAGCACACAAAAACATTGAGATACAAAAAACAAAGTTGATTTAGGTGGAGACAGTAGGGCACATTTCAACATCTCTTACTACCAGCATAAAAATAACTAATTTGTTGGTGGTCTGTATTTGGATATAATACTTATAATATTTCCACTGGAAAAAATACATACTTAGTAACCAGATTATAATGCAATTCTTACCCAAGATTAACCCACAACAGCAGAAACTAATTATAGAACTACAGACCTGTTACTAAGCCACGAAAATCTATATATGAACATTTTAAAATAAGTCTGCTTTATGGAGATAGATATATTTTGGGGGATGAAGAGAGGAAGACACATTTGCGCACACACACACACGCACGCACGCACGCACGCACGCACACTCAACAGAAAGGACACTTGAGAAACAGGATAAGGCTGCAGTAGAAAAAACTGTTGGTGGCAAAGTCAGCGGCCTGGTATATAGGGTTGGCTGAACCAGGAAAAAGAACTGTAAAACACAACAACAAAAGAAACACCACTGTTAAATGTCAGATTCATTTTCTGCTTTTGGAGAGACTCAAAAAAAAAAACGATGACTCATATCTTTAAGAAGTCATACAGGCAGATTTTCAGATTTATTATCATTTGTGTTTTTCTTTTGATGTCTGTTCAATGCAAACCTGATGTCCTGGCAACTGGTACTATTAATTATTGCGCTAGCTAGTGAAGCACTACTGGTAAATACAGACATTTTACCTGTTGCCAAAAAATGACTAGTTCTTCCATGGTTTATTGACTAGGAACATCCCAGATACATACTTATGTGCCTTACAATCATTATTTTTTATTTGAAAAAGTGTGCCTAGTGTTGTATTAATAATCAAACAGCCCTAAACAAACAAACAAAAAAAATACTGTTCTTTTGTTTACTGAAGAAAATAAGAAGACGGTTGCAACCCTGATGGCAATATTTCTGTTCTAATCTCTTGATGGAAGCAGAGGACCACTTTCAGCCAGCAAGGAAGGGCTCTCTGCAAAGGACTCCACTATGAAAACCGAAACACAAATAACAGAGAGAGAGAGGTTTACAGCTAGTCTGCAAGACATTGGACAATGTAACTTTCTTTTCATAACTAACCTCTTTTGTGGCATGACATAGCTATTGTTTGTTAAGAAATAAAGTGTTTACACACATTGTTTTTGTAACTCATTTATACATTTTGTCAGCTATATTCAGAGACTAAACACCCACCTTCTGCAAAGGGGACCACGATGAGGGCTCTATCCACAAAGACTGTGTTGGTTAGGTGCTGTGACACTCCCACCGACTCTGACTCTTGGAACTTTACAAAACAGACACGTGAAGTCACAGGCATGGGAGAATCACTGGAAAAAAACACACACAAGTTGGGCAATCGGAAACAAGAGACAAGAGACCATCTGCTGAGTAAATATGTGAACATGACACCAACGTTATAAGCTTTAAGGGTGTTCCTACCTGTGGTCACTCAAGGCAATTTCTATAAGATCTATTAGATATTAATGAATAATATAGCAGGAGAAACAAAATGTGGGTCACCAAGTGTGTAAAGTTAGATGTAAAATCAGTTAGGTAAGTTTCGTCCTAAAGTTATAGCATGAACTAATCTGATGTGTCCCCTGGCAGAAGACACACGGGTCTAATACACGGAAGGACAATAAGATCATATCATAGGTCCACGGTCTAGCTCCAGCATGGATCTTCCTTAATAGCCCTTCACGCATATTTGGGTTTTAGGCGGGGCTGGAGCTGCTACAGTGACCTAATCCCAGATCAATACAGAATTACAGATCACTGTTTGTGTGGTTATGGGCCCAGTTACATATTGCGTTACACGTGGTTGCAGGATGTAGGGTTTAAGGGGCGGACTCGACACAAATCAAAGAGCTAGCATTAGCGAAAGATAAAATATGGGGCTAAAGTTGACGCCAGGCCTCAGAATGAGCCTGGCTTTGTGTCTTTATGTGATGCTAACATTACACAAACTCAATAATACTCACTCCCGCGGGATCAGCCTGAGCTCCTCTATAGTCCCGAGGAACCCGAACAAGGTCCGCATTTGTTCGGAGGTAGTGCTGGGAGACACGTTGGTCACCTGAATGACGCGGGTGTTTGAACTCATTTTACCGCCGTCTTCAGCCGCAGAAAGCTGCTGCTCCACCACCAGTATCTACAATAAAAGGGCGAGCGGTCACCTGGAGGTTTTAGTAAAGGAAAATACGACATAAACATTAAGTATTCGCTGCTGCAGTCAGTAGGCCTACGCCTTTGCTGTATCCAGGGTTGCCAATACCGTGTGACAGTTTTCAGCCAAGAGGTCATTGGCGGACAATATGCGGAAAATAAACAGAACGACGGAAACCCAACAGACCTGGCAACAGGTTCATCCTGCGTCAAATTAATTTATCTATTTTTTCTTTTCGTTACATGGGTTTAGATGTTAAATAACAATACAAACAAATAACTGAATTGCCTAACACTTTTTTCTAGCAGAGAAAAAAAAAATAAAAAAAGAAAGAAGACAAGCGTGATGACCTCTGTGGGCGGGGCCATATTCATGTCAGTGGCTGCTAGGTTGCTAACACTGTAGGCAGTATCATGCGAGTGCTTTTTTAGAGCAATTTACCATCGTTTGGATTTATAACAATGAATATGCAAAGACCGACGAAACTAGTCATCCATAGGTAACATGCATTTGGTTTGGTGCTTGCCTTTGACATAGTATAAACTGACGGCGGGTTTAATCTAGGCGCTGGTCCTCCGTTAGCATCCCTGAGATCCTTGTGCATGTCAACAGGTTGCATTGTGCCAGCGTGCTCCACTTTCTTTTTGCTATTCAAAGCAGATTTAGCTTTTATCTTTAAATTGTAACGGTAAAAATGTCCAAATTCAGTGATGAAGATGCTCATGGGAAGTAGACATCTCTAAGTAATGGTAAGAACAAGAAGAAGTACGCATATGTATGATTTGAACATACGTTTTACTACACTCAAACAATGACAGCCCTAGGTCATGTACATTTTTTTTTACAATATATAATGTGTTTTATTTTGCAGGTCTGTGAGTGGAAATGTCTGCAGAGCTCACTTAAGCCACATGGCGATCCGGTCTTCTTTCATTCCACATTTCTCATGACATCTATAAAGAAGGAATGGGCATCCTCAGATTTGTGGCCAGAATCATGGGAAGGATCAGTATGTTCAGATCCTATCAGTTTGTGGTTCTTCTGGCCGCTGCTCTTGCTGTCGTAGCCTTTTACTACTTCGGCACAGAGAGGCAAAACTTTTCCAGCACTACCAAACGTATTAAGCAAACCCAAGCGAACCATAACTCCAACAGGAACGATGCAGATCTAACTGTGGACACCAAATTCACACCATCAGGATCTGTGGAGCATGGAGTTGAAGGTGGTGAAGAGGCAAAAACTCCACAGACTGAAACTGGGAAAAGGAACAGTGTGATAGCCGGCCAACATTACCATGCACTGATGATGTTTACTAAAGTGGATAAGAGTCGGAGCCTGCAGGATAAGTTCAAAGTGGCCATGTTATCACTGGTGAAACATGCGCACTTTGAGGATGGTGAAGTACTGGCCCTACATTTTGTCAGTGACCCAGCAAGCCAGGAATTGGGGAAAAGCATGCTTCAGGAATTTTTAAAAAATGCGACATTTAAATATGAGGTAAGTCCTGTTCTGCATAAAAACTTGAAAACATAGCCCTATGTTAAAAATGAGCTTTTTCCTCTATCCAATTGAGAGTTAGAAGTGTAATTTTTCTGTTTGATTGCACACCACTGACTCTTTGAATATGTCATTACGTTTGATTAGAATGTTCCACAGTATGGCACTTAACATATCTATCTCCATGGAGACAAGATGATGACCCTTTAGATCTGTGGGTAGGAGAGTGCCACTTAGAATAATAATAATTTTTGTCTTTTTGAGCATTTGTAACACCTGTAACAAAAAAGGATAAATGCCAAAAGAGGTTAAAAGTTCAATGCCGTACCATGGAACATTCTAGCCAAAGTAATAAGACAAGGATTAGCAGACCCCCACTAGCAGGTAAACTAAACACAAGAGGGCAGTATTGGCCTTCCTTTCCTCTGTGTTGCTTTGCCAAAGGAGAGGATCAGATGCCTGTTGCTGCCAGGTAATACTCTGTCCTAATTCTCTGCTTTTGTGCTCTTCATAAAGCTCAGGCTCATAAACTTGTTTAGACATTACTTTTCCCATCTCATCAACTTCATCACCAGCTCCCTTTTACTCCCGATTGCTCTGCTGCCTTATTTAAATCTGACAAAATACAATGATGTAGTGGTATTTTTAATATTTTATGCAATGTTTATAGACAATACAAACGGATGAACTATTGACCTTTGAGTAAAACAGATTAATTGGCATGCATTTTATTGCTTTGATTCTTAATTATATAAGGATCACCAAGATGTAAGTTTTTGAGTCATTTCTTGGGTGCCAATATCAGTGTAGGGATACATCTGTAAGTATGACAAATTCTGCATCTAGACATTCCAGATCATACAAGTTTATATTCATGCAATGTCCATGACTGTTCCTGTCGACTGCTGTCAGCTCGATACAACACAGATGTCATTCTGTGGATGCCACTGTGAGGGTCAAAACCAGCGCCTCTAGCTATGCTGAACAAAGTATTGTTTTGTAACTTTGCACCATTTCCTCTTCTTACATAAAAACATAATTTTATTTGCAATGTAAAAGTTCACATGCTCCATGTTATTAGCCTCAAGGTATCCATATATTAGCCTGTTTTGTGGTGTTGTGGAAATAGTTAGAGAAACATTGAACACAATCACAAACTGTACCAGATAAAGAAAAAAAAACAACAAAAACAAACAACAACATACCGAAAACAGACCCACAGTTATTTTTCCCAAGGACAAAAAGTGTGTGAATCGAGGGTTTAGATTTTCAATCTTGCCAACTTTCTCTTTAGTAATTCTCAAAGTGCATTCTTCAAAGTCAACACTTGCCAAAGTCTTCACAAAGGACTTTCTGCTTAGTACTCAGAGCATAAACTTTCTTTTCATTACCAGACCTCACCAATCTCTGACATACGCCTCTGGTAGAAGAAAACGCATATGCACTTTATTTATCAAACTTATACCTGAAAATTTTATCAGAAATCAACATCATGTTATCTTGATGTACATTAAACCTGCTTTTTGAATAAATGTTTTATATGAAATCTGTTAAAGGTGAAATTTGTTAGTCTTTTTGAGAAATGAAGTTGCTCTTTGTCTGAATCTAACTTAATTTATTTTTTAATTTACAATCAATTAACATTATACAGTTTTTGAGCTAGAGAACGTGCAGGTTTTCACAGATGATGTGATGAAGTGAAGGCAGGTCTAAGTTATGACCTACTTTATAAAATCACATGCATATTGTGAGGATTATCTAAAGCCCTTTACACATACTGATGTTGTCAGACTTAAACAGGAATGGCCAGTAGCTTTCAGCACTTCTTTATGCTCTGAACATGTGTTTTCATTTTCCCCTGGAAGGCTTTGAAAATCTGTGTTTATGCTTACTCAATAAAAATCCCTCTTTATCTACAGTGATACTGTACATTGTGCAGTCCCATGCCAAGCTGTTATTTAAGTCTTCAGCTGAATTCTTGTTACAATAATTCAGCAGACAGAATGTGAGTTTTTTTTTGTTTTTTTTAAATAACATGTTATAATAACCACAGTATAAGAATGATTCAGACTTGGTATTTAAAGGGCCTATATTACTCTATTTTCTGATCTATTATAATGTTGCTTCCTCAAAAAAATATAACTTGAGTTGTGTTTTGTTTCATTCACATACTAATATGTCTAACACAGAAATCCTGCATACTTATTTCGGCAATTCTTCTCTCAAACATAAGACTCTGTTCCACCTTATGATGTCATGTGGTATTAGAGGAAGTGCTTTTAAATCTCCATACACCCTCAATCATTTGGTTAATATTACCTCCGAAATTGTCAATGTCTACTGAAGAAAAGGTAAAAATTAGCCGTTAACTTGAAAACTGCTGCTTTATGACATCACAAGGTAAAATGGGATTTTGAGGTTGTAATGTTGACAGACTAATGCAAGATTATTTAAATCATTTTTGTGTAATATAGGACTTTAATACCCAAAACCTAATTTCTTTGAATATTTTTAATAAATCATTTGTGATTGTACAAAGACTAATTATAGTGTAGTTATTATAACTACTGGCCTTTAATACTACTGTTGTGTTCTTTGGCAAGACACTCAGAATATAAAAGTGCTGCTACAGGCAGTAATAAAAATGTTCTCTGTTCCATAGGTATTATTTCACGATGTGGTGGATCTCACACATAAGCTGTTCCCCATTGTGGAGGCCATGCAGAAGCACTTCAGCGCCGGCTCTGGAGCGTACTACAGCGATGCCATCTTCTTCCTCTCTGTGGCCATGCACCTCATCATGCCTCAAAGTAAGACCCATAAAGCTGTAATATTCACGGTGTGGTCAAGATGAAGCCATACTATGTTAGATTGAGTCAATATCTAAGATATATGAGTATGCCCAAAACTGTAATAATCAATGTATATGGTGGATTTTTTGATGTGACAGTTGATAATTGAAGAGATTTAAGCGACCACTTTATATAATCAAGCAAAATTATTGTGTTGACACAATCCATTGTTGGCTGAGATCAGCTTGTGTAGCTCACCCTTGATGATGCCGGTGCACAGCTGGACTGCAGCAGTATGGCACGCCTCTAGACGGCACGTGTCTCTGTGCAGAGTCCTGGGGATTTGGGCAGGAGGTGACCTGCTGCTGCCCACATTACTACCCCCTGTGCCCGATGACCAATACAAGGGCCACTCTGTGATGCTGTTTTGGTCCCATTCAGTGGGTGTGCAGCAGTGTTTTGGTCTGCAGACAGTCTTGACAATTAAGCTTTAGATCGATAGTTACCTGAAGGACCGAGATTCCCTCTGACTGCAGAAACATGTCATCAGAAAGCACAAATGCAAGATTTCTTCAACAACTTTTTTTCTTTGTAGTTTTCAATGGTTGGGGAAAACAGAAGAACGATGTTGGAATTGGACCACAAAAATAGATTAACAGTAAATTGGCATTGCAGTTGTTAGAATGCTTTGTATGACCACTTGTCTATAGACTAACTGTAACACTGCATCAATCAGTGTTAATATGTTCACTAGGCTTGTCACAATAATTACTATATCGACTTGATGATTCTGCATATGAAAGCTGGCATAATATACTTTGGGGCACAATATTTACTGTGTGTAGAATTTCATGTAAAAATTACAAATACAAGTATTTTTGAAATGCAAAAATATGTGAGTTGTAGCTGTAGCAGATCTAATGTTCACCACCAACTTAAACTTCACTAACTTGACTATTGAACCAGAAGACAGCGTTGTAGTTTTGGAGGTGCTCTGACTCTTGAACCCCTGTGACTCTGTTCGGACCTGTTTGTAATATATGAAAGCACTTCATTAGGCATACTTCAGATCTAAAAGGTATTTTGCTATGTGCATTGTAATCAAAGGTGAACTTGTGTAAGCACAGGCTGTGACGTGTACAGCTGTTTGAACTCAAATCCCACCACATGTGAGTTTAAATCCCTATTGATCGTCCACATGTGCCACCGGTCGGCTGAATCTGAGTGGCCGCACGTTTCTATTAAAAGCCGGCTTTTATCTCTAAAAGGGCATTACGCAAAAAGAGTGGGCTGCTGCACCAACCTCTTTTATTATTTTTACACCTTACAAAACCATTTTCATTTACTATTTTCTGTCTAGCGTGACACGTTTGAAATTATTATTTATGTTTAATGACAAAATGGGCTCTGAAAGGACAGCTAGTCACTTTGACTGTACATTATACATAACGATAATGTGTAATGTAATACACTATGTGAAGTACTATGAAATACAGAGACATAAATCAGCAGAGTAATCAGTGCAAATGAAGAATCCATTTGTATCTAAAAATAAATCACATATTTCACATCCAGTATTTGAGTCGCACGTTTCTCTTAATAAGCCACCTCAGATATAGTTTTGTAACATTATAGTGTTACATGACTGTGGACCCTCTCTAGAGGTACAAACATGTCTTAACTTGAGCCTCCAAGAATATTTTCCAAACATAATAGGAACAAGTGTGCCAATGCCACTCTTGAGAACAAGACACAACCTTGAGATGCAAACCGCACAGGCAGAAACCTACAATTTACAGTTTGAAAAATAGTCGATAATGTTTAATGAAATATTGTAGCTGGATCATTTCAAACATTCCTGGTTGGTTCTATTTTTATTTGTCACTGTATGCATGGTGCCGTCTAAATGCACATACCACATGTGGCTAAGTGTAAAAACTGAATTCAGATGACAGTTTCATTCAGGCCACTTATTTTTCAGTGCTTTCTGAAAATGGCAATTTTACAAGCAACAGATTTTTTATAGGGTCACGTTTTACATTACATTTTCAGTTGGCTTACGCCTATCTTTGCCTGGGATTAGATATAGGTACAACCATGAGCCCTGTGAGCATGAGCGTACAATTACACTGACACTGCTACTGTTTTGTTAAAATAATTGTAATATTTGTTTTATTTGAATGCTGTGACTAACAATTATTTTAATTGTACATTGAGAATGTTTAAATATATTTTAACATGTTAAAACTAAAAATATGATGACTAAAGGCTTCTAGATAGAATAAAGTGTCTGATGCAAATCAGAAAGGATTTACTCTGTTTTAATAATGCAGCTGTCTTTGTTATAAAATGTTATTTGACCTGTGTTTTACAGTCTGTTCAGTACTAATGATCACTGAATATAATTAATATTTAATTACTTATTTTTTTAACCATTGCAGCCCTCTCTTACCATACCCAGAGGGACAGATTTTTTTTCAGACTAAATAGTTTTTTTCTTTAATGAAATCACCATTGCCATGACAATTGCTGTGTCTTTGTTTCTACGTTGACATTATTGTTTCTAATGTTTTTATGGGATACAAGTCAACACAAAATAATTCCCATAAACTGAACAGAAGAACTGAATGTCTAGAAGCTTCTCTTTTCAATGTGCAGACACCGAGCCCACCAACTCACAGTGCAATAACTGTATAAACCCTCTTTCCTGTTTTACCGGCACATGATAAGCCCTGGACTAAAGAAATGTCTCACACCCTTTGAAAATACTAAGCAGAGCCTCTCTGTAGCTACAGTGCATAAAGACACAGTGACAAGCCACTTCCTTGTTTGGAGAGCACAGGCCACTGTCGGTCATGGGGAAATTTCTCTTTCTCTCACACTGAAACAGACATTGTGACCACAGACTGTATATGACCCCAGTGTTAGTCTGTCATGGCTCTATCACCAATAACTTTCTTAAGCAATACAGCAGCAATTTACTATAATAAATAACAACTGTGATTTTAAAACATCTGTAGTCATGTACTTGTCAGGCCCCAACAATGAAATGGCCTCTTTTTTGCAGCTCTGCAGAAGACTATACACACTATACAGGGGAAATTAAACATATTTAAAGATATTTTTGTCAGCCTGGATGTCAACACACAAAAGCACTAATTTTCCTTTCAGAAAGTATTTAAAAACAACTCCAATTGAAGTAAATCTATGAGGGACCAAATGTAAACTAAACACTGGCCCATCAAAGTGCACTTAAAAGGTGGAGCAACTTTAGATGGAGGGTCAGCGTGCAGGCGAGCAGGCTCCTCTCTCTGCAGATCTGAACTGTAACTTGGCCTAGTGGTCTCTGACATCTGCTTGTTTCCATGGAAATGATATTCCTTTGTTTAGAATGTTCCACAGTGTAGATTTAAACCTATCTATCACAAGGGAGACTAGCAGGTTACACTACATTACACTCCAGGTCTATGGGGAGACGCCCCTATTCACACAAGGAATTACTGTATTTTTGAGCAATAGAAACACTCATAATGAATAAAAGCTACATGGTTATATTTAATGTCATACTATCCCAGGGAAAGGAGTAACCTCTCCATGGAGACAAGTAGGTAGAGGACCCTCCACCAGAAAAGTTGCACAGTACACCTTTAAGTTGCAGAGCTCCAATATATAATAGAGCAGCACAATGTGTGAAATGCCATAACATATTGCATTGACTTTTATGATCTTTGTTTTAGGGAATCGTGGCTCCATCATATATCAGTCCTTTGTTCCCCATGTACTCAACCTGTCAGCAGCCGCACACATCCCATCTGCCTACTACTGTCAAATCAGCTGTGTTCCTTTGCCCTCGAACTATTGTCTTTGACCAAAAATAATGTGTTTTTGTCACATCAATTAGGTTAAGCTTTTCTTTCTGTGCCCATGCTGGCTGGACTATTTCCCATCTTTTCATCGCCATAGCAACAAGCAAAACATAGGAAGCTAGAACAATGAGCACATGAAGTCTGCACATCCTGGTAGTTACTATTGTACTGTCAGAAACTAAACCCAGATGCTGTTCATCACTGTTAGCAGCTCAATAAGTGCCTTTATTTAATTAATCTGATTTTATTTGATATTATTTTATATATATATATATCCAGGTTCAGTGCTTATTTTCTTTTGATTTTTTTCTCAAGCTTCCCTAATAACTTAATAAGGAACTACATCACTGGCTGCTTCTATTAAAATCAGATGATCATGGGGTTTGAACAATAGTGGCTGGTGGGTTTCATTAATTTATTTAACTTTGTTTTAGGTAACTGGCACGATGTAGTTAGTATTTAGTTTGGAGAAGATCAAATGTTTGCCATGTGGTTGCTAATCATTGTACAAATTCAATGCTAGTCTTCCACATTACTGAACGAAGTGGAAAATAATTGATTTATTGTAGCTTTGTTGGAGCATATTACAGTATTTCAATAATTAGGTTTTCCTTTTTTAAGAATTTGTGTGAGATCCGAGCAGGAACATGTCATACTGACCTGTGTAGTGCAATCAACCCATTTGATACGGCTTTTTGTATTATTTATATTTGGTAGTGGTAGTAGTAGTAGTGGTAACAGTAGTAGTAGCAGTAGTAGTGGCAGTAGTAGTATCTGATGGGTGATTGGTATAGCGGTCAGATGCATTGACCCACAGATTAGCAATGCGATTCTTCAATGTAAAGCTCTGAATGTGGAAAGGCGCTATATAAAAAATAACCATGTACCACTTGTTGGCTATTTACTCCTGGCCAATTAATTAAGCCCCTACTACATCTTTGCACCCTTAAATTCTGTATAATTATTTCTTTTGTTCTGTTAACTACAGATCTCACCCGCATTGTGCAGCTTGATCTGGACCTTAAATACAAGACCAACATCAGGGACCTTTTCCAGGAGTTCGACCACTTTCCACCCGGGGCTGTAATGGGCATTGCCAGAGAGATGCAGCCTGTTTACAGGTGAGTGCAACACTAAACGTGTTCTGTCCACAACACTTACACAGATAATCTCTAAACAGCTGTTTTTTTAAGCTAGTTCAGAGAAAAAGTGTGAACTCAGTTTGGTTCTGGTTTGAGCCAAGTCTTGTCCTGACGTAGACATGGTTTGGTCCTGTTTCCTGTTGTCTGGTCTAGGTTTAGTTCCAGAGTTAGTACCAGTTTAGTTCAGCTCAGTTCCTAATTTAAAATGCCATACTTCCCCAGCTGTATGATTCTACTAGTGATTCTACTGAAACCATTTATGTAAAAAATGACTCTTAATGTTTTGGGGTTTAAATGTATCCTACAGACAAAGAGAGAAAAGTTTAAGATATAAGAAAGTGACATATCACCATAGTAATGTTATATTTTTATAATATATATTTTTGAATGAATGAATGTGCCTCTTTTAATGCCATTTCTTTCGCCACGGTAAATAATCTATCTTTTTTCTAATGATGGTTAGAAGTTTTGGCTCGGACATTTTAAACTTTGAGACATTACAAAACTTTGCCCTATTGTTGCCATGGAGATTGTTAAACATTCACTGACAGCGGAGGCTTGTTCTTTTTTAGAGCAATTTGTCCTGTGACCATTTATTAATATTAACATGTGTTTTACGTGTAATAAACTGAATTGTTCTTTGTGTCATATGGAAAATTGGTGTAAACAAGCCACTTAGTCTGAAGCCCTTGGTGACTTTGCTAATTTTCCTTTCTTCTCTTAGATATACAAACATGATTGCACCGTTTTCCATTCTTGTCGAGCATCAAAACAGGACGTCACTGTGTTGTGTTTGTGTGCCGACAAGTACTTATCGCACATGGGGACTTAAATCTGTCCACACACTCACATCACGGGGACCTACCTCCCTTATGGACCCAAAATTCAGGTCCTCCGTGACGTAAATCGTTATTAGATCAACAGCACGGTTCAAAGCACAGATGTAGGTTAAAGTAGGTTATGATGAGGGTTAAGGTTAAGTTTAAGTAGTGACTGTGGTTATGTTAGAATCTGTCTCTAGGAAAGTGAATTTAAGCCGCTGTAATGTTCCCAAGAAACATGGAAACTCAACATTTGTGTGTCTGTGTGTGCGTTTATGTATGTGTGTATGTCTGTGTATGTGTGTGTGTGCTTGCAGCGAGAGAGCCCTGGTGCAGCAGCTGTACCAGTGTAAATATTCAGACAGGTGTCTTCCTCCAGAGCCTGAAGCATGTTTTGTTGGAAAGTTTAATAGACAAGTCCTTATGAGTTATTTTATGTAATCCATTGTTATAGGTCAGTACAGGGCAATATGCTACAGGCAAAGGAATGTTTGTGTATCTTTATTCCATGGTTATGTCATTGAGTCACAAAGCCATCATCTGTCTATCTCTCAAAGGTTATAAGTTTATTACTAAAGTAGTTGGAGAACATGAAGTGTACAATACTGTTAAGCACAGGCTTGAACGGTGGGAAATAGTATTTGACTCCTTCAGGCTTTAACTGATTTCCATGTGCTTCAGCCACAGAACTCAACTTCTGGGAAACCCCTGCTAATTTTATTACAGTTTACCTTCAAGTGTTCAAAACTCTGTATAACGTGACCTTCAGTGTTAGTGCATAATGTCTGGCCATGTCACCAAGGGCAGTGGAAATCGAGATAGCAGTCTTTACAGAGCAGTCTTTACAGAGCCGTCTTTGAGGAGAACCATTTTCCAGCACATTCCTGAATTTTCAAGGAAATTAAAATGTGTTGACATGATTTTTTTTAGAGAGATTTTACGTCACTGAAGATTGGAAGGATATTGGTTTTTATCTTGAAGAGTTTCAAATAAAATGAAATGATTAAAAGTGCACCGGGCATCTTTTGTAACCTTCTGAATGCCTGTTGCATAATGCATTGATATAATGTATTTATCTCCCACAATAGTTGGTATTCACCAGATTCTGTTAATGTGATTGTGTATTGACTGTCATATACTCCCAGACCAAGAGCGCAAGGCCTTTCCACTGTTTCCTGTCAGAAGTGCTGCAGGCTCTAGCCGTTTGGGTGCTAATGGACACAGCATTATGCAGCAGAACACATCCTCCCACCAGCCACATTCAGAGCACATCCTGCCACTGAAAAGTTCATTATTGGAAAAAGCCCTGTGTCTTCCCCTCCAGCTGCAGTTGAAATGTTTTAAAATCCCACAAGACTGGACCCACTTACATAAGCGTCACCACAAACAGCAGGAGCTACACACTGTAGCCATGCGCTGTTCACTTAATTCAAACTCCTATGTGCTTTGGATTGTGATTTTGCCCTCACCGAATGTTGTAATATTGAAAAGTAATGGAAAAGAATCAGTTCCTGAATTGCTACATGACCATCCATTGTTCATGCACACCTGGTGTTGTATGTTAAGCTATTTAAGCTAAAGCCACAGCTGTCCTGGGGTAGAATGAAACTCCCTGCAAATTCTGCAAAGAACAAGACATTTTATCATAGTTTTGAACATAAAGGAAAATGTCAAGTTTTCAAGGGATTTTTCCCATCAATAAAATCCCTGTGCTCTTCTGTAAGAATCATAAAATATCCCATATCCCCAATATTGGCTCCTTGCTACAGAAAGCATTTTAAAAATCATTATGTAAAAATGTTCACTAAGAGTTGTATTTGCAATAATATTATCAATCTTATTATCTTTTAGTGTCTAGTAGGCCTGTCATGATAACAGATTTTGAAGTGTGATGTTTTTCTGAAGTAAGGTGACAAACAATAATATTGAAACCAAACCATAATTATTCACAAAACAGTATTGTGAAAAAAACATGAGCTCAAATAAATAAATGGCAGAATGCAAGTACTTCAACCTAAGTCAACCTTCTACAGCTTAAATGTTATATATTGCAGAAATGGTAACCAAAAATTTCCCAGTGCTGCAAAGAAAAAGCCCCCGCAACAAATATTGACCCTAAAAATATATGGTTCCATCTTTCATATATTGGTCCTGTAACTCGAGCCTCAACAAGTGTTCTGAAACCTGAGCATAAACGGCTCATCCAAAAACGTCACTGCCGGATCTTCTTGTTTAATAACTTTATTCATGCTGTTTTTCTGACAGTACCAGATTACACTTGAATGTACGCGCCTCATGCTGACTGGGCTTTGTCAGACATTTCACAGGTCGTGTTTGAAGTCTTCCCTTCGCCTTTGTGTATCAGAGAGTGTCCTGTCTCTGGACCAAACCAAGAAGACACAGAGGATGGGATGGCGGCACAGAATGTCCCCTCACCTCCTAATGCTCCTCCGTTCTTTCAGAGCAGCTCAGATGGTGAGGGGGGCAGACACTTTGGAGGGGTGGTGCTGCCAGAGAATGTGTAAATTGCTGAAGAAGACTGTGGATGTGTGAACTGCTGGGGCTGAAGATGAGGCGCTCGTGGTTACACTTTCATTCCCATGTCTGGATTTAGTTTTCCGATACAAGAATATAACAATCAGTCTGTGATGCATTGTGGCCAAGCCAGATCATAGGCCAGGGAATCACAGGGTCCCTCATGATTTGATATGATACAAGGCTTATGATACGATTTTATCACGATATAGCGATACATACAATAATCGATATATAAACCACTACTTGTGCAACCTTAATGTGAATTACATCTATTTTAATCATTAAAACATTGAATATGTCAAGTGTATTTACCTTTCTCTGAACAAACATCAAAATTGCAGCATTGTCACAACATTAATTTAGTTAATTTTACTCTTGGTGGTATATCAGTGCAGCAGCCCATGATAACAACATTTAGTATCTCAGTATATCAGTATTTCAATATTTTTCACCCCTAATAGCTCATAGCATCCAGGTTACATCTGACAACTAAAAGTCCTTTGTATTGGTTAAGCTAATATTAAATATCATAAAATACTTCTCTATAATGCTAGTAGTATATTCAAACTTCATAGATTCTGTTGGATTATGTGATATGCATACAATGAGCAGGGTTGAACAATAATGATGTGCAAAGTACGTTTTTTAGTAATGCAGTAAAGTTTTTAGTTAGCAAATAATTACATTTCTTACTAGCCCTAATAACTTTTCATTTCTTTTTTCACAGCCAGAACTGTACGTTATCCATGAAAATGTCTTTGAAAACTGTAAAACCTCTTTTACCGTTTTAAAGATCAGCCATTAACCAAAACAAACTATTGTTAATGGAGGACCTTACGTGACACCTCTGCTGGTGTTGCTGTTAAATGTACAGTTTGGATGTAATTGTCCGTCTCATTGCACCCCTCAGTAGAAAACATCTGAGGCATTCAGAGTGCACTGCACTGGCTCATGTGTCGGGGCACGTAGCTCTGGCTCCTTCTTTAAGATGACAATACCCTATGGAATAATGTGTCCCCAGTCACCAAATGAGCCACTATGAAACAGTGTGGACGAGCACAGCCAGCCCACAGCTGCTGAATATAGGTCAGTAATAATATCACAGCATGACTCAGAGGAGCTGCCTCTCCCACCACATCTGATCACACCACACAGTGAGGGGTCACATGTTAAGTACAAGCTGTCATTTTCCCACATACACTTCATTTGCATTCATGCTTTATGTGCCGCTGTGTAAACCCAACCCCACAATACCAACTCTGTAATGTCTGATGCTCATGTTTTATTGCTGATCTTAAGTTTTATTTAGTTTCATTTGCAGATGTTAAAGGAATAACATATGAACATACCGCTACATATTTCTCTCCATTAAAAAATATTTAGTTAATCTGTTTTTTTTTATTATTATTTATAGAACATTTCCATTTTAAAAAATGAGGTTTACAATGCATCCTTGTGTCTAAAGCCAATCTCCTGCCACTGCCTTGTATTCATAATTACAGTACTTGTATTGTGCTGAAAAACTCTGAGGAGCTTTTAGCATTTTGTTGCTAACACACAGACTGTACAAAGTTGTTCTGTCTCATTCATTCGATCAGTTTTGACACTGGTAGTTTGTAGAAAGGTATTTTGTTTTTTAATAACAGCATTGTATTTGTTGAGATTTCTGTAATATATATTTTCTTAAGATAGCGGATGTTGTTTTCCACAGACACACTTTTTGGCAGTATCGAAAGGAGAATCCACAGACCAAAGTGGGCGAGCCCCCTCCTGACGGCCGGCCAGGGTTCAACAGTGGAGTGATGTTACTGGATCTGGGAGCCATGAGAACTTCAGCTTTGTACAACCAGCTCCTGCAGCCCGACAATGTAGCCAAGATGGCCGAGCAGTACCGCTTCAGGGGTCATCTTGGGGACCAGGACTTCTTCTCCATGATCGGGATGGAGCACCCAGACCTGTTCTATACTCTGGCTTGTGGCTGGAACAGACAACTGTGCACCTGGTGGAGGGACCATGGCTACGGAGAGGTGTTTCATATGTACTACCGCTGTGAGGGGCCCGTCTATATTTACCATGGGAACTGTAACTCACCCATACCCGATGACTGAAACCAGGTCTGCATGTCAGGGTAAGAATTTTAGTACATTAATTCATTTATGTTAATGAGCAAACATTCACACGACTTCATATCCATTCAAACTGGAGCTCTAATAGTCATTTTCAAGTAATCGGCAAATTGTGTCTTAGTTGACCAAATTTGTTATTAATAAGAAAATCCTTTTATGAAGATTATAAGTATTAGTAGAGACCACAGCAGGAAAATGTGGTTAGCTGGAGTTTTGGGGAGTATTAAGATGCAGTTTACTTGGACCACTCTGTAGACATAGTTTTTTGCGAAAGATTCCAATCAGTTTTGTCAGGGTCACACCATGTCCCTCTTTTAGTAGATTATGTAGATTTTTTTTTTTCCTATAAGGCACAACTTGGTATAATTTATTCAAATACACATTAGACAAACTGTATGGTTTGTGTATATTGTCCTACATAAACTCAACGTACTTGTCGTAACCCTGGTTTACTTTTTACTACGTCTACTGATGAATAAAGATTTTATAACAAGGCCGTACCTGCACTGATATAATAACAATCTATTAAAATAGTCTGAAGGCCATTCCATTTTTGACTTCCTCCATTTCCTTTTAGTAATCCTTATTTTCAACATCCCTTTTTCTGCATCTCCTCTCGTTAGCACCTAACAAGGTTCTGACAGGTCTAATCTCATTCTTTGCTCTTTAGTAACCCCTCCATGTTCATTTAAAAAGTAGGGATTTTGTTGTGCTTTTCCATTCCAGGTGGGATTTCAGATTTTCTTTCTTTATCTTTAGAATTTCACTCTAAAAATACCAATGTGTTGGAAGTAGGTGAAGATTGGGTCAAGACATAGATGGCTTTTTCTATTCGATCTGTAGTTACTCTGAGGCTGCCAGACAAACAATGGGAAAACAACAAGTGCACGTTTTCCGATCGAGTGACACAGTTGTCGGCGTGACCCACTTTCACCAAGTGTTGGCCTTGACCACTAAATGAATGCTGCAATTCCAAGAAATGTCAACGGTCAATAAGGATAAAGGGGTGCTCACTTTGACACGTACGACTGTGGACAATGGAATGATGCACAGTGCCATCTCTGGACTGGGAAATGCAATACTCGAGAATAAACCTTATTCCAAAATCAATACGTTCATCTGGTAGGGGATCAAAGCAGCTCAACATGTGTGCGTCTGTGAATGTAAATGAACCATGATGTCTTTATAAATGATGTACATAGACAAAATCAGAAGAGATGATTTACTTTTTTGTGAGTGCACTTTGAAGACCTATAAAGGACTATATGTTTTAACTGTTTTGAGACCTTATGACTCCTA
>KN488804.1:7172-17924 GCA_000787155.1 Scartelaos histophorus | reverse complement strand
AGACCTCAGTGTTATATGACTGAAAAACAAGAACTGTGCAGGGAAACAGATTTGTGCAGAGTTGCTTCTTTTTACATGTCCATGAGTATAAGTAGGCTGTATAAGGCTGTAAAAGAAAATACAAGATCTACTAGCTACAATCATAGATAATTTAGCTTCTGTTGAAACTCAGGAGTTGGAAATGACTTAAATGGTTTTGAAATGTGAGGTGAACAGGTCGCATGCTCTAAGTAACATATGAGTCAAGGCCCGCGGGCCAGATCCGGCCCCTGAGAGGGTTTCTATGGCCCCCGGGATGATATTGATTTATTATTAGAACCGTTGTTTTACACGCACCAAAACTACATTTCCCACAATGCAACGGTGGCGCACCGAGTGGGAGGTAGTTTTATTTCATTATTCATCAGCAGTCATTAGCATTAGATTTTTGTACTTTATTTTATTGTACAAGTGGTTATAGCAGGAGTTAGGTTATAAAAATAACCCGCGATAGGCGAACTTCGCAAAGTCGTCAGCTTTATTTTTTCAACTATTAGATATGTTTTAAGGCTGTAAAAACCCTCATCTCACACTTCTCAGACAGGAATGAACATTTTCTCACATTTCTCTCTTGTTAAAATGTTCTCACAGTTTAAATTTCAGTAGTGATCTCGCGGGCAGTGTTACGCAGAGCTCCCGTACCCAACCCCTCAGCAGGGCACAGCAGGGCCCTATATATACTTTTTATACAGTCTATGTTCACTAGACTATGTGCGGCTGTTAGAATAATTGTATTTAAACTTAAATTTAAAATTTAAAATTTTTTCAATGAACATTTGATCAGTCCGGCCCTCAGCTTGTAGCAAATTTTTTCATTTGGCCCCCTGTCCATTTGTCTTTGACACCCCTGCTCTAAGTGGTGTTGGAAGAAACCTAACCATCTGTAGAGAACTTTGTGAATGTAATTTAGTACATAAGTGAACATCCATCACAACATCCATCCATCACTTAAACAGTGCCAGTGTGGCGGATAGAGCAGATTAGGTCAGCACCAAGATCTGCAACTATCATTCTAACTACAAGCAAAAGGTGGTAAACTGCACAGACCCAGCTATCTCTGATAATAATGTGGCTCACATCCTATTCTCTTATGTATTCACTGCAATAGTTGTGTTCTGACACAGACACTTCCGTCTTCTTCTAATAAAACCACTAATAGTTTCTTCCTCTCTGCAGATTCTAGGATCAACTTCCTCAAATATAATCTGTTTTGCTCCTCTGGTCAGGTAAAGCCTGCTGACCAGTCCAGTCCTCCTTTCAAGTATCCATGCTACAAAAAGATCACAGTTTTAGTGGTATTTTGAGCTTGATCATTACAAATATAAAACCTCATGTTAAGGCAGACCTAGGCATTGTCCAGCTCCCGGGCCACATGTGACTCTTAGGTTGACTCTGACCGGCCTGTTTAAGCTATTTTGGAATTAAAAAATAAACATAATTTACAGTGATGCGGTCGCTGTATCGGACCGTCGTGGTGAAGAGGGAGCTGAGCCGAAAGGCAAAGCTCTCGATTTACCGGTCAGTCTACGTTCCTACTCTCACCTATGGTCATGAGCTCTGGGTAGTGACCGAAAGGACGAGATCGCGGATACAAGCGGTCGAAATGAGTTTCCTCCGCAGGGTGGCTGGGCGCTCCCTTAGAGATAGGGTGAGGAGTTCAGTCACGCGGGAGGAGCTCGGAGTAGAGCCGCTGCTCCTCCACGTCGAGAGGAGTCAACTGAGGTGGCTCGGGCATCTGGTCCGGATGCCTTCTGGGCGCCTCCCTCGGGAGGTGTTCCGGGCATGTCCCACCGGGAGGAGGCCCCGGGGAAGACCTAGGACACGCTGGAGGGACTATGTCTCCCGGCTGGCCTGGGAACGCCTCGGGGTTCCCCGGAGGAGCTGGATGAAGTGTCTGGGGTGAGGGAAGTCTGGGAGTCCCTGCTTAGACTGCTGCCCCCGCGACCCGGCCCCGGATAAGCGGAAGAAGATGGATGGATGGATGGACATAATTTACAATTGTACCTCAGGCATGGACTAAAGCTGCACTGCTTTTATTTTAAAGGTGTTTTTAATGACATTTTTGTCATTCATACCAGTCTGACCACATTGTCAAAATGATGATATTTACAGCTTTTTATAAAGAAATACAAAACATATTGAGTTATAATACATATTGAGTTACATAGTAAGAACTGAGTTAAGCATTTATGGACTGACTCTCCACATTTTTTTTAGTTTCTCATGTGGCCACATGGAAAAAAGAATTGCCACAATTTTTAGTTTAAGTAAAGATTTATTAATCTTATTCAAATCTTACTAAAATCTTTTTGGTGTAAAAAGTTTCAAAAATATGTTGTATTAATCGTATTGTATTAATTTACCAACTACAGGTACATATGACATAGGAATGAAAACTCTTAGCTTTAAAGAAATGGTTTAATGTTATATTTTTACAGTCTACTACAATCACCCAACAAGAGAGAGTTACTGACCAGCTCATCCTTCTCCAGCTCCAGGCCTGTCTCCCGCAGGTTCTGCTCAAACTCATCCCTCTTGAACCTCTTGTCGTCCTCGTGGTAATCCTGTGGGTGCTCCTGCGCAGCCAGCTCTGGGTCCTCTTTAGGTTGGAGTGGTGCACGGCTGCTCCTCATACTCAGACTGCGCCGGAGCCTGCGAATGAAGCCGCCTTCCCCAAACTTATTGGAGTAGCGGCGGGCACTGGCAGGTTTGGGAATGTGGTATGCCAGGACGTAGTCCACGCGTCTACGGCCATCTGACATGTACGGGCCCAGGCAGGGTAGAGGAGAGCCGTCCTCTGCATACAGAGTCTTCATCGGCTGTATGGGCACAAAGAGAAAGACGGTTACAGTCGGCATCCATCGATCTGGTACTGCGCCTTTGTCCATTTCAGAAGCAGTAGGCCTACCAGACGGAAGATGAAAAATATTTTTCATAGTTAAGATTTATAAAGAATGAGTAATAGAGAAGGAAAAACAAAGTAAATTTTAGTAGAAATACAACAAAAAGTGGTGGAGGCAGTTAAGACAGAAACAAACAAATGCTAATTGCTGGCTAATAAACTCTGTGTTACTATGGCAAACTATAACCATTATTTGGCGGAAAAACAGCTCCAACCAGATTGGAGATAATTCCATTGACTTTGACTGAATGGTGTTCAGAACAGAAAATAACAGAGAATTGATAACTGTCTGAAGACAATGGTCCAATGAGGTTGATTTGGTCTTCCGATAATTTATGTTATTAGGTTTGTTATTAGGTTCTTTTTGCTCCAGTACTTCCTCAGGACAGTATCGCCGGTGCATGACAGTATAAGAGTCCTCTAGTCCAGGTTTACAGTCCCCTAGGCACGTTTCTGTATTCCGAATGCCTCTTTAATCCAATGATGTCCTCTGTACCAATGATGTTTCCTCAGTCCCCATGTATAATGTGGTTCTCTCTTTTATAGTGGTAAAAAAAAATGAGTTGTTCCTGTTCTGCTTTGTGCTTTGTTGTGCTTTGTGTCCACGCCTTTGCTGTTTCTTCTTGCATTCTGTCTTCACATGTTCCTTTTTTTGTGTACTGTATGCCCTCCTTGGCACTGTCCTCCTGTCTCCACCGGTAAGAAGATAGTGCCAGAACTTGTACAAATCAGTTGATCGGACACGTCACAGCAACATCATGTGATCATTCTGAGGAAGACTCCTAGTGAGCAGTTTAAACTTTCAGGTCACTGTCAGAAGAAGAGCTCTGACACTGTACGTCACATTATGGTGATTTCAAATCTATAGAGACTGGCAGACCAAAAGCCCTGCTGTATAGATTTACTTTGTTTTCACTGTTTTTTGGACCTGTGATTTTTGGACCTGGCTCCAGGCTTAACAGTGTCTGGATGTGCATGTTTCTGTCTGTGCACTATTGTATAACACTGCTTAATGTAGAAGAGGGAGCACCAGCCACTAGGAGCCACACAGGCAGAGCAGTGCTGTGTGCAGCCTCAGACAGTGAGCACCACTCACCTCAAAAACAGTAAACATCTCCATTTATTTGATTCATTTATTTATTTATAACAAGGACAGTGCATATTGGCCATGAATACAACTGCATTATATTTCACCAAGTTCACCAAGAGACCAGGTTCTATCTACAGTCTTTTGGCAGATGTACAGAAAGCACTGCAGAAAGAGGGATTACAATGAGATAAAACAATTACAAGTTAGGTAAGTTTGTGCAGCAGCAGCAAAGCAGGAAGTCCTAACCCCTGACCCCTGACCCTAACCCAACCCTAACAGAGACTCATGTCCAGGTAGTGCAGCACAGTGAAACATGGGCAGCAGCAAAAGCACAGTTGAAGAGACATTGTGAATACATCAACACTAAAACATGCAGGTAAGAAACAGTAATAGCAGACACAGGACACTGCACTATTTACAGACAATTAAAACAATTTAGGAAGGAAAAAAGAACAAAAAGCACATGCACAATAAATCACTACAGCAGCGACAGGGATTTAGTGTTGACACATTTGATTGCCTAATAACCTTTATGTTAGCGTGGAATAAAGGACATGTGGAAAAAAAGTCACTGAGAAAAGGAGGGGCCAGGTCATGCAGGATTATTTATATCGGGCAGACATTACTGAATTTAATTAGATTATCCCAATTAAAAAGGTTGTATTTTGAGAAGATCTGATGTGTCTCTTGTGCACAACTTTAAATGCCTCTTTATACAGAGAGTGCAGTGGTTTGAATGTAATGTGGTAGATCTGGGACCGCATGGTAAGGCATAGATGGCCAGATGGTAGGTCATATGAGACAAAATCATAGAGGCATATACAGTTTGGATGATTCATTGAACATGGGTTTTCTGAATCCGATAAATTAAACTTAACAAACCAATAAATCTGATAAATTAAACTTGACCCGCGTAATTGCTTGCTTTAAAAATAAGGGTGCACTGTAAGAAATTGCTGTTAATTTACGGCCAATTTCCAACAGGAATACACTGTATTACTTTAATATAGTCTTGTACTGTAATTAGCAATGTATTGTGGGCTGTTTAACGTGAAACAACAGCGCACAGGCCTTCAGCAGTACGTTAATGTAATAAATCACAGTAAACTACAGTATTTTTTAAAATTGGTGTGCACCAAACACGGGAGGAAAAGTTGTACTGGCAGAGCATTGGAAACATGCATTGCAACACGTGAACAAGAAATCCTGCTTCCTCTATCGGATTGTGCATCTACAAATAACATGGTAATAACATGGCTTCTCTTTGTTTCTTTACTAGAATACAACTAAAATGATGTTTGAAATCAAACTGTTGCTCAGCATGTTATCTAGCAAGTGAGTGTGATATTTTTATTTATTTTCTTGCATTTTATTTTGCTATGGTTAATTTAACATACTGCTCTTCATTCGAGTGACAAGTGCAGCTCAGTTAATGCTATAGTCACGTTAGCCTGCAACATGGACGGCAGACGGACTAGCATAGTGAATTAAGGGTTTATTACGGGTTAACTACAGTTGGTAGATGATAAAATAGTGAGATGACTAACAGAGATGCTGTGGTGAGTTTTATGCTGGGTAAGCATTTCACTTTAATTGTTTTATATATTGGACTGGCCATTGTTCTGATACTTTATTGATGTGTACTTAAAGTAAATTATGTTGTTGATGTTGCTGTAACTTGAAGTTCCACCAAACAGGGTGGAGGGTCGTGTAATATCTGAGGGCATCGCACTATCCTTTTTGACGGGACTGGCTGCAATCTACTATATATTCAACCTTCAATATCAAGAAGAGGCAGCGTGTACTCTAGAATTTATTCAGAGGTAAGACTCCTTTCATTCCCATGTCATCATTATAGATTTTAAATTCTATTTATTTAATTAGTGAAAATTGAAACCTAAATAATCACAGACCCTTCTTTTGCACACACTAACAGGGATTGGTTGGATGTTTTAGCATAAGGTGGTATTTATTGATCTAGACATGAATTCAAACTTTGATCTGAAATACGCAGCAGAAAACAGGGGCTCAGGTCAGGTAACACAAATATTTCAAACCACAACAAAAAAACATGAATCGTTCAAACCAGAATCCAACATATGTTCAGCAATTCTACAGCTTGATGTTCCTGTCCTGTATCTTAATATTTTCTTAGATCACACTGCCTATAAGCTTCAGTTGAGGTGTATATGATTTGGCTCCAGTGCAGTATTCAGCAGATAAAACTTTTCCAACATATAAAAAGATGTAATAGGAAAATGAGAATGCAAAATTACACAAAATATCTCATGATATCAGTACCAGTTAATTGGTAATATCACGTCATACAGGAGAACTCAGACTACCTCTAACTACAAAATGTAGTTTTCCAGTCACTGATCATAAACTAATTCTGATTTCAGGCACTTCATTGTTATCAATCCAGAGAGAGGATCAAAAGCCATCTGAAGAAAGGGTGTCTCCAAGAAGACGGCTATGATGGTCCAAAAGAAGTCTGCAACAGTGAATACACACGCCATCACACATGGAGCACACCAGCCTGTCATGTCTGCTCCTGTCAATCACCTGCCCTCTGTGTTCACACTACACTGAGCTAACATGGTCCAAGTTAAACCACTTAACAACAAAACACAGTGTCCATACAGCAGCTCAATAATGTAACATGTAAGCCGGTGATGTGGCAGAGCGTCACGTATGGAGCACACTGTGTATTTTAACTGCATAAATAAAATATAGTGTGTCGACCTAAAAGCACAGAATGGAACTTCATATAAATGTTGAATGTAATGTTAAAAATGAAAATAGTCAAATATAAGCTCCCTTGACCACTGATTCAGCAGTTTGATCTCCACTGTTAAGTACAGACTAGAGTTGTGTCCTTGGGCAAGATACTTAATCCAACCAGCTTCTGGTGCCTGTACAGTGGTGTATGACTGTATGAATGGGAGAGTGGTTCCTTCATGTAAAGTGCTTTGAGTGCTGAACAGAGATCGAAAAGCACTGTATTTTATGAATGGGACCACTTTACCATGTTGCCCATGTCACATCAAAGTAATCATAGATTGTTTATTCTTAGCTTCTACTGATGGTGTCACAATACTAAAATTTAAAACTTAATAGACTTTTCTGTGCTGTGCCAGCCCCAAACTGCCAGCTCAGTCCTTATTATCCTATGTCATCAGAGGTGTCACAGGTATAGTCCCTCCACTGGAAGTAGACTGGACAGCACTAGACTGGAGTGGATCATGTGTCCAGTCCTGGGTCCTGCATCAATGAAAATAAACATGAACGTGGGGTCGAGAAGGACACTCTGCTGTGATGTGTCATTCAAAGCGGCCATAGGAGGAACAAATAATTTAGCTAGTTGGTTCATTTTGTGATTTATATGAGGCAGCACAGGCCTCATGGGTATAGAAAATAAAGTATTACTTTTAATCATACAGAATACCTCTGGGTCAGAGCTGCAATGCATGCAGTCTGAGTGAGGGGAAGGATACTGTTCAAAGCTCCATCCACAAGTCTACATCACCCAATGACAATTTTCCATAAATATGCAAAAACATCATACCAAACTCTACTCAATTGTGTTCAGGTATAAGGGCACTGTGAACATGACATACGTACAGTCCCTGACAAAAGTCTTGTTGCTTATCCATTTTATAGAAACAAAAGCTTATAACCTGACTTTAAATTAATCGATTGATTTTTAAAAACATCTCATATGAAAGCTAAAACCCTCCCAAATTATGCTCAATATACTAAAATAAATTTGCTTCACTGAAGAAAGATTGATGATTTAATGAACACAGAAAGGTCAGATTTTGCAAGACAAAAGTCTTGTCGCCTACAGAAAATTAAATAAATAATTTACTTCAAATACAAAAATATGTTGCATAAAGTCAGTGAATTAAGTAGTGGTGCAGTGAGATCCATATTTAATATCTTGTATGACTTCCATGAGCTTGAAGGACTGCATCCATGTGGTTCGACAAAGATTCATACAAATTGTTGGTGAAGTCATCAGGAATAACAAAAGAAAAGAAAGCGTCTTACATGCCTCCCAGAGTTCAAGATTCATTAGTTTTTCCTTCCATGCTTCCTCTTTCATTCTACCCCAGACATGCTCAGTGATGTTCATGTCTGGTGACTGGGCTGGAGAGTCCTGGAGCACCTTGATCTTCTTCGTCTTGAGGAACTTTGATGTAGAGATAGAAGTAGACCAGACCATGATTTTTCCGACACCAGCAATCTTTCCGTCTCCTGCAATATTTGCGTTGGCTATGATGTAATTCAACTGAGAATTCATCTGAGAAATCCACCTTCTGCACTTTTTCAGTGTCCATCCTTTTAGCAGGCTGTGGGCCTTGGCCAATGCCACACGTTTTTTTAATTGCCCTTTGTTTAGTGCTGGTTTCTGTCTACAAACTGTTCTGGTTGACACAGGGACTTGAGGTGACCAGGCCTGGTGGAGCTCTGCTGCAGTGGAAAAGGGGCTGGCCTTGGATTTTCGAATCAACAAACGGTCCTCCAGAGTCTGCCGGACCTGGGCTTGTCAAAAACATCTCCAGTCTTTTCAGATCTTTTTCTTATTCTTTGTACTTGATGCTGAGACACATTGAAGGTGTCAGCCACCTCAGCAGTGGATCTGGTCTTCAGCCTCTTGATAATTAACGCTTTGGTCTCAGGGTGGATCTTAGGCATATTGTCAGAGGTCAAGTTGCAGTTGATGTGAAGGTCTGGTGTGCTGGGGTTCTTTTTATACACACCCACTAACTGATTGATCGGTAACTGATCATAAGTGAGGCTGTAAACTAGGATTGGGTGCATCATATGACAAGAGGATCGCAAGGTAAAAAAAAAAAAAACAATAAACACCATAAAAACTAAATCAGGATAGCTAATAACAATTCCACAAAAAATAATTCCAGATTTAAAGAATTTTATGCTGAACTTTATACAAGCAAAACTGACAACGATTTGTACACTTTCTTTTCTAATATTAGAATCTCACAAATGACAGTGGATTCCAAAAACAACCTTTAGAGGCCCATTAGAGACGATTCTCTGGTCTGGTCCAGATGGAGTTGGTTGTGAGTTTTTCATGCAAAGTTAATACCTATGATAATCAGAATGATAACACAATCGCTATTAGCAAAGGAACTCACTAATTCATTGTACGAGGCTAAAATTTCTTTATTGTTAAAAAAGAGCCCTCTTGCTCTTTTAAACTTTGACCAAAAAATGTTAACTAAAACTCTGGCAATAAGATTTTATTATCAGATCTTCAATATTAAACATCCTGATCAAACTGGGTTTGTTCCAGGTAGACTGTCTTTCAGCAACACTCTACTACTCAACTACTACTACGCTACTTTTAATACTATATACTCTGACAAGGTTAAAAACTCACAAGCTTCTGTGTTATTACTTGACGCTCAAAAACCATTAAAATTGAATCGCTATATAGTATGTTCTATAACTTGAAACAGTTTGGTTTTGGGAGTATATTTATTGAATGTATGAAAATAATTTACCTACAACCTGTACCATATATTATTACTATAGGCCGTATATATATAAATGGACATAGCTAACGCGCTAGCCGCCGTGTGCCAAATAGGAAGTGCGCAGGAGGCTCTTCCGGCTCCTTCTGACTCTGGCTCCCATTGACTTACATTAGGATCTTGTTGCTCCTCTCTCTGTACCTGCTGCAGTGGCCTTGTCATCTTGGTCTTAAAATGGTCTTATTAACCCGCTCTACATGATCCTGAATTTTTTTCCGCTATTTTTTTCCATGAAAAAATTCTATTAATAATATAGAGCCTGGCTCCAGATTGGCTCCTGTAACCGTTAATTTTGTGAGCCTCATTTGAACGGCACTGAACACTATGGGTGACGTCACACTCGCTTAGTTAACTTTTTTATACAGTCTATGATTATTACTAAGGTGGATGTGTCCCAGCCTGTCCATCATCCTCTTTGTTATTCAACCTAGCAATGGAACCCTTGGCCTTGGGTATAAGGGCCCATCCAAAGATTTCAGGTATACAGTTTAATAATGTGGAGAGTCATGTAAACCTATATTCTGATTATTATGTTGTCTAGCAGATCCAGAAATGTCAGTTTCTGCTCTCCTGGATTACCTTCAAACATTTAACACTATTCACCGTACAGTCAATTGGGAGAAAAGTGAATTCATGCCCTTGTCAAATAATCTTTTTAAGCCTTCATCTTTAAACTCTCTTCCTTTTAAAATCATCTCCATCCACTTTACCCTTATCTTGGTTTGAAAATCCCCAAAGAGCTGAATTATAAATAAAGCTTAACTTTTCAGAAATTATTGAAAAGAAAAAATCACATTAGAAACTGGTCATTACTTCCTCTATTGGAAGATTGGCCAAATTAATGCAATAAAAATGGTGGTATTTCCTAAGTTACTATACCTGTTTCAAACCATACCAATTTCTCTACCTATGGCATTTTTAAAGCAGTTAGATTCTGTAATATTTTCATTGGGCTTGAACTATATTTCAGTGTACTCTCCCTTTAATATGTTTATATGTTGTAATAATATGTAATATGCTAACACTTTTTTTTTTTTTGGAGTAAGGGTGGTCTGCGCTGCACGGAGGATTTTTATGAGGTTCAATGAGGTTCACTGGTCCAATAATTTATGTTATTAGGTTCTTTTTTTGGAGTGGATACGCTATTGAGCTGTCGA
>JACN01071153.1:0-11148 GCA_000787155.1 Scartelaos histophorus | reverse complement strand
CCAAAAAAAAAAAAAAAAAGCTGTTTATTCAAAAAGAAAGAAAAAAGAAAAAAGGCAAACATTTGGTGGGTAAAAAAGACTTAAGAAATGCAGCGCAAAATGATTTGCCTCTTTATTTATGTTTTGCTTGCCTCTCAGGGCTTCTGTATTTTTCTGATCTATGTCAGCTTTACCTGAAACGTCACATTGTGGTTTCGGTTAAATAAAAATTTGGGAACTTCAAAGAATTGCAGGGCGGATCTATTTTGTCTGTAACACAGGAAGTGCTCCGCTGTGTTTTTAAACTCCATACACCTTCACTAGAATCATTTGGATAATCTCAGCTCTGGAATTGCTAATCTCGACAAACAAACAAACAAAATGTAAAGTGTAAGGATTGGCTGTTCATTTGAAAACTACAGCATAATTACAGAGCATTTTGACAGAGCATTTTGAGCTTTGTAGATGTAGGCAGACTAATAATCAATTATTAATCAAACATGTGTGAATGAAACAAAACACATGTCCAGGTCTGTTTGTGATGAGGATTCAACATTATAACATGACTTAAAGTTCACAGGAGTCGATTTTTCATAACCTTTCAAAAAAACAAAAAAAACCCTCTTTCTTTCTCTTTAGACAATAGAATGTGATTTTAAACACTAGAACATTCCATCTGTGTGGTCCCTCAGTGGTGCAGGTGGTTCCATAGTCTCCATGCTGCTCTACAAAGTCAGAACGCCGTAACATCATGTTTGTTCAAAAATGAATTAGTCATTTTGAGGGGAATTTGAGACCTCCTTTATCATGTGAATAAATATAATGAAAAATATTGAGCTCCAAATTGCCCTTTGACCCTTATCTGAAGGTACTGTACTCTGCCTTTGTATCATGTGGCAAAAATAACGAGTCGTGCCTTTGAAAAATGAACAGTGCCAAAAATACACGACTCAGTGCCTTTTGCCTTTGCACGACTCCTTATTTTTGGCACAGACGGAGTACAGTAACTGCCAAATAAGGGTCAAAGGGCAATGAGCTCAGTATTTTTCACATACAAATATTTCTTCATTATAGCTGCTAGTTGTCAAATTTTGGGAGTCCTGTCTGTTATACTTTTGAAACTTTGAAGTCATTTTTCTCGTTTTCACTCAAGTTAAGTTAAGAAGCCTTTACTGATACAGCTCAAGATCGTTCTAAAACTATATAAAAAAAAAAAAACACGTTAATTTCTGTCCTGCGAATGTGACTTTTTTACTATTGATACCTGCTCAAATGAATATCCAGTTTTAATGATAGTTTTAGTAATGATTAGTGTCTGATTTTCGATACTTTCGACGGCCCTGAATGTGGTAGGAGGATCAGTTTGCTCTCTCTGTGTGGTCCTACGATCACAAAAAGGACACCCCACATGACGCTATAAATCATCTGACAATTAGCCGCCGTGCAGGTAATTAGCTGCTAAATGGGCCCCACATGCGAAAGACAAGATTTGCATTAGCGGTCGCGTCTTAAACGTCCTCATACGTGCGGACGCCTTACCTCAGCCCGGGTTTCTGATCTTGAATACCTTCCGATAGTTTGGATAAGTTTAGCTCAGGCCTCGCGCTTTAATTGCGGTCACATTGTTTTGAATCGTTTCCGAGTGGTGGGGGGTTTGCACTTAACGTAATTACCAAGTAAATTAGCACAGTTAATGCCCCAGTTTCCCCCGTTCACAGCGGGCTACGTGCGAGCTCTAGTTTGTGAACTGTAATCTGTCATTAAACCAAAAATAACTCACAGGGGAAGTTTGGAACCATTAACAAACCTTGATCTTGTGTTTTATTATCAGCTAAAATACAGTAAACTCAATAGCGTAGTTTGTTAAATCGTGTTGTGTTAAAACAGATATTAGCGCACTTAAATCATGATAATTTAGTTTAAATGTCACACAAAACAAGACTTGTGAGCTTTTAGCCATGTTATAATGCTTTTACCTCCTCAAAAACAGACATGGATTTATGTTTCATTCACAAATGTTTGACTATTCCTGGATTATTAGACGTGCATTGGAAATTTCTCTGATCTGGACAAAATTTTAAAACTTATATCAGGATATTCATCTTGTTTTCAGGTTTATTATCTACTTACAAGTTCTGAAACTGCTTCATTCTAGTCTGGAGGGAGTTTATTTTTTGATAATTTGTCAAGTAAAATGATCTTGCTGCATGGACAGAGAATTTCACTACTTTTAAGGCATTTTCTGAAAGATTTGAGAAGTTTTTTATCTTATATTTTGGCCAAGCTTTTATGCAATGTGCATCCTCAAAGCTCAAAATGCCTCAATCCATCTTGTGATATCATTGCATGGTAGTTTTAAAGCTCTAACACTTATTTTTGCCTCATTTGAACTTTATTTTTTAGTACTCGAGAAAAAAACTGTAAATTGCTTTTATCTTTTGAATATTTTCGTCTCTGAGTGAAGCGGTTTTAATGAGACTAAAACAATAGCTGTTCTAAATTAGGCAAATTCTGGGCTGAAAAGATCCAAATGATTCTAAAAACACAGTGGAGCATTTCTGATAATACCACTTAATGACATCACGAGCACGAACAGAGCGTTTCAGTTTGAGAAAAGGGCACAGTGTAAATATGTAGGATTTGTGGATTGAAAATGTATGAAACAAAACAAAACACACCTCCAGGTCTGTTTTTCTTCTGTTCAGAAAATAATGCAATATAGTCATTTTTAAGTTCATTTGCTCTATGATTTGAAATTGCCTGCACGTACTGACCTTCTTTTGTGTGTGTGCGCCCTCTAGGGAGCGAGTGGTGAACTGCAGTCGCCCCGGGGAGCTGCAGGTGACCATCCAGAGCCTGCTGCCCGACACTAAGTACCGCTTCAGGGTGGTGGGACACAACATGCACGGCCCCGGGGAGAGCAGCGCCCACTTCAAGGTGGCCACCCAGGCTGAAGGTAGGGCATCTGGACAATACTGTGTGTTCAGAGGAAGGACAAAGGATGAAGGATTACCTCTGAGTAGAGCAAAGTTTTACACACTTGATAGTACACACAAGGTTTTACTAAGGAATGTAGGTCTAAAACATGGAAAAACTCCAATTGGCATGGTCACTGCAGTAAAGCTGCACTATGTAACTTTCTGTTTGGGGCTTGTCTCCAAGGAGATATCATTGCTCTGTCTGGAATGTTCCACAGTGTGACATTAAACAGCTCTACCTAAATACCTAGAAAAACAACATTCTGAGTGTGAGCGGGGTCACCTTTCCACAGATCTGACCTGTAATGTTGTCTGGTTTGATAGAGCGGTTTAATGCTGTACTGTGGAACATTCCAGACAAAGAAAGAACATCTAGACAGAGAAAAAGAGACAGTTACCTTCCAAAAGTGTTAATGTAACAGTGCACTGCATTGTCTGGTGGAGGGTCCCTTATTTGCTCGTCTCTTGCAAGCCTTGCAAGCCAAATTTCAGGTTAGATTTGTGGAGGCAACTCCACTCACAGTAAGAACGGATGTTTTTAAAGATATTTTTTTAGCAATAAAAAACATCTCTAGTTAATGATGTGTATAGACCAAAAAATTGTAAACAAAATCATCATTCTAAATTCTGGAATGGAGGCAGCTGGAGGCAAAAGTGAAGTGGAACATCATGTGATATTAATGGGAAAATTAACTTCAGAATATCATAAAATATTAAAAATCAAGGACAATTTGAAAAATGCAAACCTCTCAGATCCATGTGAATGATTCAGAGCCCAGTTTAAAAACACACTTGTGTTTTACATTAATTGTTTATTTGGCAAGAGTGTTGAGCCCACAACAGTTTTTCATTTCATCTACAGATATATTACACATTTCATCCTAAATTATACTTTTTATGAAGCCCAAATACTATTTTAGGGTTAGAATTTTTTAACAGAGAAGCAAAGTAAATAAGATTTGCACCTTGAAAATTCTAAATAAACTTATTTTTTGTTCTAATGTCATAAAACCATTACCATTTAGATCTCATCAGTTAATCATTGTAAATATATGATGTTAGCCTCATTTTGCCTTCATTCCTGAATTTTTAACATTCTGAAGACATAATGTTTGAAAGGATCTATTTGTCACTAACTGCAAAAACACTGAATCTCTCAGAGGCTCCTGCTCAATATCTGATGGTGATCTTAAATTCTAGGCAAACACAACATATTAACCATTCCAGATATTTCTGAGCAGAACACTGGAGCCTGTGGAGTCTCTGGTTTCTCTAACATGGTGCATAAAGCTTTACACAGCCTTTTAAATCTATACATACAATATCATTCAAATTTTCCACACTGTAAACATCCACATTGGCCGTGCTGCTGGGACATGCTGTGATCTGCATTACTAACATGTACTGACATAAACCCACAGAGCCGGGCCTGTGGAGAGGAGAGCCCAGAGACCACCTGCATCAGCGCACACTGCACACATTCACCCACAGGCTGCTTGGACGCACACTGCTGTTTGTCCACGTGGGGGGTACACTGTGGGTGGGGCAGTTTTAAATGTGTTTTTTGTAGCCATAGCAATCGGAGCCAAGACCCAGGAAGTGGTGTAAACTGCCCCACCCAAACTCTACTGTAACCTCAAGTATTTTCTGTTTCCTCCGTGAGTGTTGTTATCAGTTTATTTGGGGATTCTTTATTCAGTGAATAAGGCAAGACAAGTTTGTTTGTACAGCACAATTTATACACAAAGTATTTCAAAGTGCTCTACAGAAAAAGAACGATATAAAAATCACAATACAAACTGATCAAAACATAAATAGTCATCATATAATTAAAAAAAGAGAGGGAGACATTAAATGAGAGAGGAGAGTGCAAAATAAACCCATTAACCCCTCCCTCTTACTCCAAACATCCACCTGTCGTCTAATTTTAGGGAACAAAATGAGACAAAACTGAACATTTTGCATTTGCATTTATTTCCACATGTGCCTCCTCAGACTGCCCCGCCCCACTAACCAGCCCTGATTGTGCCCCATTTCTGTCCCCGCTCTTTGTTCTGATGATTTAGAGAGTCTCATTAGCTGTTTAAACTCAAGGACACACACACTACGGGACAACAGTGCGGTTTTAGCGTCTCTTTGTTTACATGAGGAGGGAGGCCTGCTGTCTGCGCCTCTTGTGGAAAGTGCATTTAAACTGCAGGGATCTCCCTGCTCTGTCTGGCCTCATAGTGCTCCATCACTGTCACTATCTAGGACACTCCACGTGTCCTCCCCAGGCCACTCCACGTCCTCCAGGTCTCCACATGTGTCCTTGAGCAGGGGCACACTCTCCTCACACACTGGGTGTCAGTGGCATTGTCATGTTTGCATCTTGGTTTGGAAATGGATGTTTTTTTAAATTAAGCTTCAGTTCATTTTTTAAAAATCTATTCTAATATGAGAGCAGACTGAAGTTCCACCTGCCAAACCACAAGAATCAGACTGTAGTGACACGTGCACTGTAAAAACATGAATAGCATCAATGAAGAACAGCACCAGGGGGTCCACACCTTTTTTCACCAAAGGCCACACATTATAACACATCTGACAACCAGCCAAGAGTGGGTGGAATTCAATAGTGCGATTATATTTTTGCACAGTAAAGAAGGAGCTCTGTTCTCCCCACATGCCCCTTTGCTCTGTCTCTCTCATTTTTGTTCATGGTCCCAAGGCCCTCAGCTCATATTCACATATGCACAAAGCTCTGCTGCTAAAGCTCAGCAGGAGCCCCTGAAACTGATGTCTCAAGAAGCAAAGTCATATTTTCTTTCCATAATTACTGAAAAATGCTCTTTTATTTTTGGTTGAGGACAGACCCTTAAAATGTCTGTGTATGTCCTGCCCTGATGATTCTGTGAGAGTCTGCTGCTCACACACACCACACCTGCCCACCTGTCCACCTGCACCTGCCCACCTGCCCACCTGCACCTGCCCACCTGCCCACCTGCACCTGCCCACCTGCCCACCTGCACCTGCCCACCTGCCCACCTGCACCTGCCCACCTGCCCACCTGCACCTGCCCACCTGCCCACCTGCACCTGCCCACCTGCCCACCTGCACCTGCCCACCTGCCCACCTGCACCTGCCCACCTGCCCACCTGCACCTGCCCACCTGCCCACCTGCACCTGCCCACCTGCCCACCTGCACCTGCCCACCTGCCCACCTGCACCTGCCCACCTGCCCACCTGCACCTGCCCACCTGCCCACCTGCACCTGCCCACCTGCCCACCTGCACCTGCCCACCTGCCCACCTGCACCTGCCCACCTGCCCACCTGCACCTGCCCACCTGCCCACCTGCACCTGCCCACCTGCCCACCTGCACCTGCCCACCTGCCCACCTGCACCTGCCCACCTGCCCACCTGCACCTGCCCACCTGCCCACCTGCACCTGCCCACCTGCCCACCTGCACCTGCCCACTCCCACTGAACACACTCCCACTGAACACACTAACACTGAACACACTCCCATGGAGCTCTCGTATTAGGCCAACTGCTTGTATGTGTGTGTGTGGTTGGTCCAACACCACCTGCTGCTTAGAACAAGCAGCAAGACTTAGGCTGACTTAAGGAGCACTTACTACATGGATTTAAAGAATACCTCAGAGTTGCTTCATACCAGTCTTAGTTCTTGATAGTTCTTAGTAAGTGATGAAAGCTTTTATGATGATTTCATCTTTTCTTATATTCTTCAATAATTTTCTGTTAAGTAATATTGTCCCATGAATAAAGTAAACAATTCTCCATTCCTTTGTCATGTTGCTACACTTACTCACTTTAAAATTGTGAACAAAAAACATTTTGGTTCTTTACATATCAATAAGGAGAGACTGTTACAATGTCTGTTTTTCCTCTTCCTCCAGTCCAAGTGCCTGGTCCTGCTCCAAACCTGCAGGCAGTGTCCAGCTCACCCTCCTCTGTCACTCTGAGCTGGGACAAACCTCTCACCGGCAACGGAGACATCCTCAACTACAGAGTGTACTACAGCGACAGCAGCGGCGGCTCTGAGCAGGTACGCAACAGTCACTTTACTTGACACAGTTGAGGCGGCCCAGCAGTGATGATGACTTTCACAAGTCATAGGTTGAATTTCCACATAAATCCAGGCCAAGCACATGGTTTTGATTAAAAAAAGTATTTTTTATAACAAAATAATGTTTGAATATGTTTATTCTAGTTGTTGTATCTTGTATATGTGTCTACTATGACTGTATTCCCATAGTCCCAGACGCCACAGTCATGTCTGACACAGCAGGACTGCTGTGTTTGCCTGGTGCTGTTTTTTAGCAGCTCCGATTAGATCAGCAGAACAATATTGTGAGTCCTGATCTTGTAGTGACGACAGACATGTGTCACCCATGATTCTCACACTCCAGCCTCTGTGGCTTGTTTGACAATGTTAGCCATCTCTCCTATTCAAACCCTCATTAGCTATAAGATTCTGTGCAAACCTATGTCCCCCATGCTCGCACACAACAATTCTCCATAAATATACAAAAACATGATCGAAAACTGTTCACTAATTCATTTCCATCAGGGACCAGTGTTGGAACATGGTAGAAAGCACAAAAACATCTCTATATATCTTGCATAATACTTATTTAACATCATTCTAATAAACAGTAACATTTTATTAATTGGAAAGAATTTAATACATTCTAATTAACATTAAATTATGCACTAATGCAAATTAGCAGTTAATTAGAAGTTAAGTGTACTCAAAGTACAACAAAGTTAATGATCTAGTGGATTATGCAAAGAGAGAGAGCGAGAGAGAGGTGCTTTGTTGATCCCGAGGGAAATTCAAGCAAAGTTGACTCTTGTGAGCTTTAAACCATGTTAGAATGTTGTTACCACCTCAAAAACATAAATGGAGCAGTTTGTTTTGTTCACATGTTTGAGTAATTCTTTATTATTAGTCGGTCTGCATCTCTCAAGCTAAAAAAAGGATTTGTTCCACCTAGTGATGTCATGAGGCTGTAGTTTTCAAGTTAACAGTTACATTTTACCTTTAGTTCAGTAGAGATTTGTATATTCATGAGCTGAATGTGGTCTGTTTGTGATGAGGAAACTACATTATAACATAGATGAGAAAAGAGTGTCATATGGGACCTTTAAACATTTGCCTCTGAACTGTAGGGTAGCCTAAGCTTTCCTCAAAATACATAAAAAATTTACAAAACGGTAACTCTTATGTGTCCTGATGTAGCGTCTAAAAAGTCCTGAATAATGCATTAAACAGGACCTTTAAAGCCGATCACATGACCAGAATCCAGCGCTCTGATTGGCTTAAAACCCATTTCCTGACAGATCTGTGTAAATGTCAGCAGGAGGGCTGTGAATGCTAAGTGAAGTGAGGAGGTCTGCTCTGACACACTGGAGCAGCTCAACAGCGTCCACAGAACTCTGTTCAGTAATACGACATGATACAATCAGAAGAGACGCTGCTGCACAAAGAGACGCTGCTGTGGTTCAGAGTATTGTCCTATAGCATCAACGTCCACACCAGTTTTACAGTACACAGTACAGCACCAGCTTTACTCTTACAATGCCTGTTTTAATGTGGCTTCCTCATCACAAACCTGGACCTGGAATTAACAGCCAAATCCTTTGTGTAACTAAAGGTAAAAGAAAAACTACAGCCTCACAAGGTGGAACAGAGCATTTTGAGTTTTGGAGATGTAGACAGAGCAATAATAAAGGCTTCCTCAAACATGTGTGAATAAAACAAAACACAACTCAAAGTAGTAGTAGTAATAGTAGTAGTAGTAGAAGTAGTAGTAGTAGTAAAAGAAGTAGTAGTAGTAGTGAAAGAAGTAGTAGTAGTAGTAGTAAAAGTAGTAGTAGTAGTAGTAGTAAAAGAAATAGTAGTAGTAGTAGTCGTAAAAGAAGTTGTAGAAGTATTAGTAGTAGCAGTGGTAGTAAAAGAAGTAGTAGTAGTAGTAGTAGTAGTAAAAGAAGTTGTAGAAGTATTAGTAGTAGCAGTAGTAGTAGTAGTAGTAGTAAAAGAAGTTGTAGAAGTATTAGTAGTAGCAGCAGTAGTAGTAGTAGTAGTAAAAGAAGTTGTAGAAGTATTAGTAGTAGCAGCAGTAGTAGTAGTAGTAGTAAAAGAAGTTGTAGAAGTATTAGTAGTAGCAGCAGTAGTAGTAGTAGTAGTAAAAGAAGTTGTAGAAGTATTAGTAGTAGCAGCAGTAGTAGTAGTAGTAGTAAAAGAAGTTGTAGAAGTATTAGTAGTAGCAGCAGTAGTAGTAGTAGTAGTAAAAGAAGTTGTAGAAGTATTAGTAGTAGCAGCAGTAGTAGTAGTAGTAGTAAAAGAAGTTGTAGAAGTAGTAGTAGTAGTTGTAGTAGTAGTAGGAGTAGGAGTAGTAGTAGGAGTAGTAGTAGGAGTAGGAGTAGGAGTAGTAGTAGGAGTAGGAGTAGGAGTAGTAGTAGGAGTAGTTGTAGTAAAAGAAGTTGTAGAAGTATTAGTAGTAGTAGTAGTAGTAGTAGGAGTAGTAGTAGTAGTAGGAGTAGGAGTAGTAGTAGTAGTAGGAGTAGGAGTAGGAGTAGGAGTAGTTGTAGTCAGTCATCAGCACCACAGAACATGGTCTACAGCCTCATAGATCATGACTGAGAGGATTTAGGCTGAAGTCAAAACTCTATTCAACAACGACAGAATTCCAAGAGAGAAAAGCAGTGACAGAGCAGTGAGTTTGTGTGTGTCTCAGGACACAGACGTGGACGGACAGTCCCACACTCTGACCGGCCTGAAGAAGTTCACCGAGTACAGCTTCAGAGTGGTGGCCAACAACAAGCACGGCTCAGGAGTGTCCACAGAGGACGTGACCGTCAGGACTCTGTCTGATGGTGAGACACTTTTTATTTTACAGAAATACAGAAAGTAGCTGTGACTTCTAAAACCTAAAACAGAATATTTTATGTGTTAGATATTGTTTTAGATGTTGCAAATTTCTCTGATCTGGACAAGATTTTCAAATTTATAGCAGGTTCTTCATGTTGTTTTCAGATTTATTATCAACTTACTAGTTCTGAGACTGTTTAATTCTAGTCTCGTGGGAGTTTATTTTAAGAAAACTTGTTGAATAAAATGATCTTGCTGCTTGGACACATCATTTCATTATTTTTAAGTCCTTTTCTGATAGATTTAAGTGTTTATATCTTACATTTTGGCCCAGCTTTTTTGCAGTGCAGTCATGACTATATTAAAACTAAATTAAAATGAAAACTCTCTAATTAGACACAAATTAATGCATAACAACAAAATTAAAGTTTATAATAGTGTTTTTTGTTTTGTTTTGTTAATGCAGTTTAATGTAAAAGTATTTAAAGTATTCACAATACATTACTCCGATTGGCCCGTGTAACAGAGTACAAAATACAATTTACAATGTGTATTCAGTATTCTGTAACCTAAATACATCACTGAGTACTGCAAAACCTTAAAGCAGACAAGTCCCATAAACCCATATCATAAATACAACATGATGTGCTGTAAATAAATAACACAATCAAACACTTGGTGCGCTGTTGCAGTCTGCTCGTCTCCATGGGGATATTGACTCGCTTACAATATTCTACAGTAAGACTTTAAATGTACCTGTCTTGCATTTCAATGATATGTGTTTTTATTGCTCAAAAATACCATGAAAATCACTGAATTCTAGTCTAGATATCAAATTCTCTTAAAATAAACCATAAGTAAAATGATCTGTCCATGCAGCAAGATCATTCCACTACTTTTAAGTCATTTTTCTGATGATTTAAGTGTTTAGAACTTTTTGCAGTGCAGGTGGTGAACACTTCCCAAAAAAGTTCCACAGTGTATCTTTTTTGTGCCTTATTTTACTAAAACACAGTTAAGATCATTATACTTAAGATTTGAATAGAAATGGGTTGGGAATCTTGGTATCGCACTAGGAAATTCCCTGTTACCTAGCAACCATGTAGTACACAGGGCCAAAACTCCTCTAATGTACAGACACAAACACAGTGTTTCATTTTTTAATTTTACAAATAAAATGAAAAGAAAGCGCCTTTATTTAGTTGTACTCAAGTATCAGAAAAATGTGTTTCTTGTATAAACTGTGCACAATTTTTAGTAGAATGCTCCAGAATTCTCCATCTCTATAAATGAATGAATAAATGAATGAATG
>KN488803.1:26078-40231 GCA_000787155.1 Scartelaos histophorus | reverse complement strand
GTTGTAGGGAGTATTATCTGTTATATACGGTTGAGTTGTTGTGCACATGTAGGGAGTATTATCTGTTACATAAAGGTGAGTTTTTGTACAGTTGTAGGGAGTATTATCTGTTACATAAAGGTGAGTTGTTGTACAGTTGTAAGGAGTATTATCTGTGACATAAAGTTGAGTTGTTGTACAGTTGTAGAGACTATTATATGTGACATAAGGGTAAATTGTACATTTGTAGGGAGTATCATATGTGACATAAGGGTAAGTTGTTGTACAATTGTAGGGAGTATTATCTGTTACATAAGGGTGAGTTGTTGTACAGTTGTAGGGACTATTATCTGTTACATAAGGGTGAGTTGTATAGTTGTAGGGAGTATTATCTGTTACATAAGGGTGAGTTGTTGTACAGTTGTAGGGAGTATTATCTGTCACATAAGGGTGAGTTGTTGTACTTATGTGTGGCGTATGGTTTAAATATATTTCTGATTTCTGTATCTCTCACTTTAACTCCGGGAAATAACAACATTCTAACATGGTTTAAAGCTCACAAGGTTCAATTTTGTGTAATAAGAACCTTTAATTGAACTGTCAAGAAAAAAAAGAAAAATATAAATAAATAAACCTAACACAACATACTGTAAGTAGGCCTATTTCTCTTTTATACCCTGGCATTGTGATTGGTTCGCTTTTACCGTCCAAACGCGGCTCCTGATTGGCTGTCCTCCTCGACTCTAACCAATCAGCGCGCACCTGCCACGGAGGAAGGAATAAATGCAAGATGGCTCCTCGTATAAAAACAGTCTTCTGGCTTCCTCCTGGCGTGCATCAAAATAACTCTTTACACCGTATCCGACTCAAATATTTGTCCGCAAAGCCCTCCGAGGGGTGAACCGGGCTGTACGTCGGTATGCTTGGATAACCCGTCGGGATCAGCTGGCATCAGAAAATAAAAAACAAAACTTTGACTAATCATGTACCGGAGCTGATCTTCCGACTGCTGCAGCAGCGGCGGCGGCCTCGGCTAGTTAGCATTTAGCGGCTAGTTAGCATTTAGCTGCTAACTAGCTCATGAATTCAGCCTATTTTCACTCTTCAAACTGAAAATAAGGAAAAAGAGGACGGTTTAGTGGCTTGCTGGTTAATGCTGGACGTGAATGGGCGTATAACACTAGACGATGGCTGTAACGAGGTAAGATAACTTAATTTTGGAGCTTTAGCACGAATGTTGCTAACTTGGTTGTGGTGAAGAATGGCATGGCTTTGGGGTGACGTTTAGCCCCTTTGCACGCCCGTGGTTTTAGTTTCATCTAAGCACCGAGTTTAAGTGGTTGTAAATTGCTTTCATCACTTTAATACCCAAGTATGAATCAATAGGATCACGTTTTCTCCTTATTTTTAGCTGGGGATTCTCAGCACTTTAACTTTAGGGTGTAATTATGATGCCAAAGTGTACAGTATTCCCCATTTAAAGCTATTAAATGCTTATATACACTGTCCATTCGCATTATGGCTTGCGTTTGCTTCATACTTATCATGTTTTAGTTGCACTTCCCTTCATTTTAAATAGCCTCCTACTGTAAATGGTATTATGTGGCCGGATGTCTGCACACACACATACACACACAAACACACACTAAATATAGGCTACAAACTTCAATAAAATGTCAGAAATTCTGTATACTTCCTTATTAGTAAAGGTATTCGAGAGAATGGGAGCAGTGTTTACTGAAAACCACTACCTTTTTTAAATTCTTCTTTTTTGCACTTAGAGATTTTTATTGTATTTTTTATGTGCTTTGTTTGTTCAATCAAACACTATGTTATTATTATTATTTTTTTTTGCACCTGCCTTTTTTGCTACTTACTTAGTATTTCTTAATTACAATTTCTGTTTTACTCTTTGTTATTGTGTTATTGTGGTGTGTGAGCTACTGTGTCGAAATAATTTTCATTGTGGATCAATAAAGTTTGTCTAAGTCTATTTCAGAGTTTGGAAGCACTGGCAGAACTTATTTTACACACATTTTGGAGTCATTTAACAGTGCATTGATTGCTGAACACAATACATACGTGACAGAAGGAGCTGAAAGTGAAATTTGTAATGTCAGTTTATTATTTACACCTTCACATCTCATTCTTGGTTTATAAGTCACTGTGTTTACTGTATCGTTTAACATTAGACTTGGACAAACTTTATTGATCCACAAGGGAAATTATTTTGACACAGTAGCCTACAAATCATAATATAATATAATATAAAAGAGTAAAAATTATAAGTGGTAATGTTAAATTCTAAGTAGGGAAAAAGGTAGCAAGAGACAGGTGTCAAATAAGACGTAATTGTAAATGTATATGTACAAGTCAGAATAAAACAGAAAAATAAGTTATACAATTTAATAATACATTAATAGTGCATTGCTGTTGAACATAATACATACACCACAAGAGGTGCTTAAGTGAAATTAAAATTTGTAATCCCAGTTTATGTTCACTTCAGATCTCATTCTTGGCTCCTAAGTTACTGGGTTTATTGGATCGTTTAACATAATGCAACATGACTTTATAAAGCCAATATCATTTAATAATTCTGTACTATTATTCACGATTTTGGGCTATGCAACATTAACCTGCTCGAGTATCAAGTTCACAGACTGCACAAAGAAAGAACAGTGTTTGTATCAAGTGTCAACATCATAACCCAGTAGCTTTTGTATTCTTTACTTTGATGCCTAAGTAGATGAAAACTTTATTAAAAACTGCAGGTGTCCTTGATTCCAAAGTCGTGACTCTAATTTGAAATGAGCCGCTTCTTTGCCATTGATTCTTTACAAACCTTATCCAAAGTCTGCGCTGTTATCTGTAATTGCTGTAATTACAGGCAGGTCTGTGGTCGAGACTGTTATATTGTCTGCAGAAGCAATAGAAAAGTAAACTGCGAGCGCTTTAAGCCTCGAGCCGCGGTGGCTGGAGTTAATCCACTGTACGTTATTATTAGACCGCTAATGACTTCAGGACAGTGGACGTTAGCCCTAAGCAAAATCACCATTGTTTGATTTCATTGTTCATTACAGTAAAAACTTGGAACAGGATGCGAGGTTGGAGACATACAAGAGTAACGGTCACTGCGGTCTGAATGTCACAAATTTCTCTATTAAATGTGTTGAGATGCCAAGTTTTCACCTTGGAAATTCTTGTCTGCAGCCTGATGATTGTAGTAGTCAACTAACTTCAATTGGATGATGCGTAAAATGATTATATCTACATTTTTGAAGAATAAAGGTTGAAACATGGTGTCTGGAGGCTTCTAGATGGATAATGGTTTTAGTCCGGTTCTAGTTCGGTTGTTTTCCGGTTTTAGTTGGGTTCTCGCCCGGTTCTCGTCTGGTTTTAGTTGGGTTTTTGTTGGTGTTTGCATCTGGTTCTCGTCCGGTTCTCGTCCGGTTCTCGTCCGGTTTTAGTCCAGTTCTAGTCCAGTTCTAGTCCAGTTCTAGTCCAGTTCTACTCCTTTTGTAGTCCAGTTCTACTCCTTTTGTAGTCCAGTTCTACTCCTTTTGTAGTCCTGTTTTAGTCCTGTTTTAGTCCTGTTTTAGTCCTGTTTTAGTCCTGTTGTAGTCCTGTTGTAGTCCTGTTGTAGTCCTGTTGTAGTCCTGTTGTAGTCCTTTTCTAGTCCAAGGTTAGCTCTAAAATTAGTCTGCTAGTACCAGTTCTTACCTGGTTTTGAGTGCAATTGTGAACGCACCCTCTGAGTCTGTATAATTATTAGAGTAATCAAAATACCATGCACCACCGCCTTGAAAGAAACCCTTGGTCATGCCCGTCAATTAATTAGTCGACTAAAAGGCTGCGTGGTAAAAGCTCTCAAACTATTCATTATCTCTGTGAAGTGATCATGTAACTGCACTCAAATCACAACCGCATGGGAGTTAAGGGAAAAAACAATTTGTACATACAAGTAGAGGGAGAGGAAGGGGTTCTACTTTCTTCTGTTGTGCAAATAATGCGTTAGAATCTAAATATATAATACAAATTTTGGTCAACTAAGGCATTTCGGACTGATTAAGTAAAGGACAAAAGACCACAGCCCTAATAATGATTACTACTATGTTATTTACGCAGTATTTATTTGTGCATTTCAGGCTTGACCGATTGTTCATTTTGCTGGACACTGGGACGACGCCGGTGACGAGGAAAGCGGCAGCGCAGCAGCTCGGAGAAGTGGTCCGACTCCACCCACATGAGCTCAACAACCTCCTATCTAAAGTATGGTTCTGTCACTGATTAAAATAGCACGACTCTAAAGGTGTGCTGCGTAGCTTTTCCAGGGGAGCGTATGCTACATTTTTACTCTCCTTGCACAGTATTTTATTATCTTTTCGTGTCTCTATTCAAAGTCTTATATGCTAGTTAAAGTGTCAATATTACACTATTTTCTCATCTGTTTTAAGGCTGTTTCCTCATTACAAACAAGCTGGAGTTGTGTTTTGTTTCATTTACACATGTTTAACACACCCTACATATTTAAGCCGAGTTCTTCGGTCAAACAGAAAACACTCTGCTCCACCTTGTGATGTCACGGGTGAATGAAGCAAAACACAACTTCAGGTCTGTTTTTGAGGAGGTAACAGCATTATAACATGACTTAAAGCGCACAAGAGTCAATTTTGTGTCATGTAGGACCTTTTAAATGGTTAAAGTTGCCTCTTACCTCTGTCATTCCATGGAAATGTTACTAGTTTACCTGGAATATTCCATGATACAGCTTTAAACATGACAGGCTTTATTGATTCACAGGAAAAATTTATTGGACACTGTAGCTTACACATCACATTAAGCAAAACATATAAAAAAATTGTAATAAATGAAGTAGCAATAAAAAAAGCAAGAAATTGGTATCAATAAGAACATTAGAAAAAGAAGGAAAATTTATAGAAAAACATGCAATTACTGTGCGTAGGCTCGCCTCTCCATATATCTAACCTGAGCATCGTGTGCTAGTGCCACCTGTTTTGTCTCCACACTTTTACTACACTGTATTTTTAAAGCAAATGCAAAACGATAATGAGTTGGTAAAACAAACCTGCTTCCAGCGTATTGAGTGAAATATTATCAGATCTGTCATGCAAATGGGAGTTATGATTTGAATATTTTCCTCAGGTCTTGACGTATCTGCGGAGTCCGAACTGGGACACCCGGATCGCGGCGGGACAGGCGGTCGAGGCCATCGTGAAGAATGTACCCGAGTGGAACCCTGCACCCAGACCCAAAGATGGTAAATGCCACTGAGGTTTTAAACACCGGGACTGCAACGATAGTCATTTTTAGCTAATTGTAATTGTTTTCTGGGCTATACAAACTCTAAAACTCATGCCTAAAGACTCTTTATAACAGTGATTCTTCTATTAAATCAAAACATCAAAAAAGAATAAACTATTTCAGGTCTTCCTCAAAACTGCACTTAAATATTCACTATTTTGAAGCCTCCAGTCACCATATTTCAACATTTTATAGTAATATGCATCTAAATAAGTATCTTCTGTTATTTAGCCGTAGCAGCAGTTAACACAATTACTGGATAAAAATATGAACTTAATAATACGATTGTTTTAGTTTTGAGAATTGCCAAAATTTGGACGCCGTTACTACACAAAAAGAAAATCAAAATTAAATGTTACAGCTGCAACAATTGAAAAGACATTTACTGTTTCACCAAACTATCCAAATTCTTAACATCGCCAACAAGGCTGTTAAACAATCCTCAAACATCTAAACAACTTTGACTCTTTCGTGCGTCTCCGTAACGTTATCTTTTTGGTGTTTAAAACAAAAAGTTTTTGGCAGGGTGTGACTCATTGTGGGTTTGTCTGTGAGAGATAAGAAAACCTTTGACTGAGTGTACATCTTCTTAGAAAACCAGAAATGCTGCAGTTACTTTGGTAATATAAAGTAGCACTGGGTTCTTTTTAAAAAGTCAGTGAAAAAACATTTAAAAAGGTTTGGGTACTACTTTACATTTTCCTTTTTAATACATTTTTAAACCTGGTGGAACGTGGAAGAACGGGATTGAGAGTTACTAAGCAGCGTCTCCACACATTTACTATAAAAATAACTGCTTTTGACTAAAGAAAGAAGTACTGTTTAAAAGAATTTATGAACAATGTCGTCTTGTTTTGCCGCTCTAGATGATTATTGACATAGCAATGTTAAGGAACGGGTATTGAAAAACTGGTATTGTACCGACGACTAAAATGAAGGGTGAACAATATTCATACAGTGACAGTGTTTCTCATAGATTTTATTCAGATTATAGTGGCACAAATTATTTTTATTTGAATATTTGATCTCATTCTATTTGTAGAGTGTAAATGCCACTTTCTTACTGCCTTTATTTAATTTTTAACCAGTCATTTTTGACCTAAGTTGTCTCTTATACATCACTGAGCAGTAAATCCTTTTTTTGTTATACCAGTATATGCCCTCTAAGTTGTTAAGTTTATGGTTTTTCAGGGACATTTGGAGATTTTTTGGCCACCGCAGTTTCTGGTATTAACGAGAAACACTGATTACTTGAAAATGAGACCAATATGAGATGGTTAAATTAGCCACAAATCATTTAAATTTTACACAACACTCGTATTAGGCAAATTACACACAGATTTAACTAACTCTAAATCACTGAATCCCATTTAAAAGTCCTTGGTAGTGTGCAAAAATATTAAATAATCGTTATCTTGAGTGTGTGAGGATACAGTATCGATATATCACCAAGAGTAACCAAGAGTTTTTTGGCGTATTTTATTAAATTATTTTATTACAGCGCTACAGTTTTGTTACTTGTTTAGAGGAAGCAAACCTGTTTATGCAACACAATTGACATTTTCACTGTCTTGACGGTTAAAATGGGTGTGTTTCGTATCAACTTTGAACTAGAAAAGACTTTTAGCGTGAGAGCCATGATTTTTGTATCGTAATGAATCGAAAATGCACCGTATCGAGGTATGTACGGTATCTGCGTCTTCATAATGACGCCCGGCGATTGTCCTTGCGCACATTAACCTTGCATTAGGAATAGCACGTTCTGTATTGTTCTTAAGCCGTCCCCTTTGGCTGAGCAGCAGGCTCTGTCCGTGCTCGCTCAGGTGTCGAAGCTGCACTTTTAAACGGCATAAAATATTTGGTCCATCAGCGATATTTTTTCTGCAGCGGGCTTTGTGATAACAGGCTCTATTTGCAGTTCAAACACTTGTGTAGGCTGATGCTGACGGGAGAGGAGGCAGAGGGAGGCTTGGCTGTACACACACTTTACCACCTCTGCAAAGGAGCGCGTAATCGTTTTAGGAAAAGATTTTTATTTATTTTTTTTCATGGGAACATACCGCCAACTTGCATTTTCAGTGTCGTCATGTGAAACAGGCCAGGCAAGCAGTTTTGATCTAAAAAAGTACAAAATGAGGTGGAGGAATGCCAATATATGATGGGGTCTAATAAACCCAAGATTTGACTTATAGGGCGATATTTATGGTTTTTGCTTGCATTAGGGTGTGAAGCTAATGTAAGCTCTGTTCTGTTACTCAAGTAAGACGTTTATTTGCGCTTTTTTTAACACCGTCTGACCAGAAAGTGCTGACTCGGTTGGAACTACAACAGGTGAGATGATTTGTTCCCATAAACAAGTCTCTCACACATAAAATTACAGTTACAAGTGCGCTAGCAGTGTCCAGCAGTTTTTCAGCTAGTCACTCTCACCTTTTTGTTAAAATGAAATGCCGAAAAAGGACAATGAATGCTTATATTGATCACAAGCTACTGAAAATGTACTGTTTCTTGAGGTTAAAGGCCGCCACACACTACAGGATTTTTTAGTTTTAAGAGATTTTTAATGGTGCAGACACAAGGAGAATCTTGGGAGATTTTAAATCCCCGATCTCTTAGTCTGCAGTGGGATCTGTCTGCGGACCATAGGATATAAAGTTGTTAGTTCGATGGTGTCAGCTGTTTCCTGTCTACAGTAAAACCACTCGCTCTGAGACTCTGAAGTGTTCAAAGATCAGAGCTACAATTCCAGTTTAGATACAAGACAAAACTGTGATTTATGCGTGAAATGTGGTGCAATACTTAAGATACAGGATTTTTAAAGAATAAAAGACGATAAAGTCCACAGGAAGTAGAGTCACTGTTGCTAATCTGCAGCTTCACCTCGATTTGTGTGCTGTGTGGATGGAAACAAACACACAAGGATCTTTTTACTTTTAAAGAACTTTTCAAACTGGATGAATAGCGTGTTTTTGTGAGTGTCATTATTTGCAGAGGACAAATTCTGTGGACAATATTGATGAGATTCTGCACTTTATTACTCACTCTCGTAAAGTTGTAAATTTAAAGTCGCCTCATTATTTTCGCTCTTTCCTGAGTTTCTGTGTTGCACATCTGTGTCTGTCACTTCGTCTGCTGCTGATGTTTGGTGTTTATGATCTGACAGAGCTGCTCAGAGTCACACAGACGCCACACAGGAGGAGCGCAGCAGCTTCAAAATCTCACACAGAGACACAAAGTCGGGTCACGCCTCGCAGAAGCAAATTGCAGTCAAAATTGAGCAAATTCTCTTTAAGACCTTTAAAACTTATTTGGCAGTGTATTACTAATGTGTGCATTATGTCACCATGGTAACAGCTGAACATTCCACCAATAGAAATACACATAGAACACCCACTGCAAAGTATCAGTTAAGTGTAAATAAAACCAGCGTATAATATTTAAAGTCTCTGACTGTCTAAAATAAACTTGTTCTGTTTTTCACATTTTAAAACCATTTGCAGTGTGCCAAAGTTATGCCTCACTTGACCTCAAGCGCCCTAAATATTCACTGCAGTGAGTTAATAAGTACTTTCACAACTGTCAGACCACAGGGGATTTTTGCCCTCACAGTGAAGTTAACAAGTAGCATGCAAACCATGTATTTCCTGATTATCTGACAATACAGACACTATCTGTACTGGGCACAACATATTTTGCGCAGATGCATAAAAAAAAATCTGATGCAGCTTTAATAATTACTCGGTGAAACAAAGTCAAATTTTCACAAGTTCAATCTTCTTCCTGAAGCCTGAACTCTTCTCCAAACTTCACACACAATCCCAGGCTTTTAGAAATGACTGAATCGTCATTAAAATGTATTTAACTGCAAAGCCCTACTTTCAGCGGGATATGAATAGAAATGGAAAAATGCAATGGCTCATGAACTGGGTCAAGACTTTTTTAAAGGGCCTGTTCTTTACTTTTAATAGTTGTTTCTCTGTCTTGGTTCAACTTCAGAGCTAAATCCGAATCTGTTAAATAAGCTGTTCCACATCTGCATTGGAGGTCATGCATGGATGGAGGAAATTAGTGTGTTAAAAGGCGCTGATGAGAAGTCTTGTTCAAGCTCAGGAAATAAATGTTGAAAGCCTTTTTATTCATTTATTTTTTAAGAAACTGTATGTAACCTGCACTTTTAATGTAAACCTAAATAGATAGACACAAGTTTTTAACAGAATTCACTGACCTGCCCTAGGGCTGATTAGTGATTGGCAAGTTACAGGTCAAATGTGTGGAGAGACGACCTCTGCCATTTTTAGAAATATGACCAACAGGTGAGCCATCAGAAGTGTTACACAGTGCAGCTTTTAATATATTAAGAGTTCAATCGCAAAAAACAGAGTCAGACCAGAGCTGAAGAAGCAGCTTGGATAAGGTGCAAAATGTATTCGACTAAATAAACTTTTTGTCCAGTTTGAGTAAAAAAAAAGTAAAGTAAAAATGTGAGATAGTTCCTCACGTGTGTTTGTTTCCATCCACACAGCGCACGGATCGAGGGGAAGCTGCAGATTAGTGATAGTGCTTCTGCTTCCTGTGCACTTTATCTCCAACCTTATGTGCATTAAAAATCCTCTATCAGAGGTTTGGCACCACATTTCACAAATAATAACACAGGTCTGACTTGTGCTCTTAAAGGGATAGTTTGGGTTTTTTGACATGAATCTGTACGTCGTCCCCGTCACAGTGTGGAGCATAAACACTGACTTACCCCCGAAAGCCCCGTGAGACGAGTTCTTGCCCGGTTTTGGTGCTGATGAAAGTAGTTCTGGCAAGTTGGCTGGGGTCAAAATAAAGCTTTTTTCTCAAAACAATAAGTTTTCAAAAGAGTGACACATTTGCATCACAAAACCGTTGTCGACGAAAAAGTCAGACCTCATAATCACTTGGTACTATTTTCTCTTTGTTTGTATCTCTGCGCTGCCGCCAGGTGAAGCCGCTCCTGTTTCACTGTGTTTACGGCTCGGAAAGTTAACGGAAACATGTCTGACTATGACACTGATAACTTACACAAGCTTATATACTTATATATGCTCTCATGTTAGCTCTCTTGCGTCGTAGCGATTATTGGTCTGAACACGTAAACACTGACGAACAACTGAAAAAAGTGTTGGATTTGTGCGCGGATCTCATCTTGCAGCAGCGCAGTGATGCATAGAGAAAATGGTGCCAAGCGATTATGCCGTCTGACGGTTTTGTGATGCAAATGTATCACTCTTTTGAACACATATTGTTTTGAGAAGAAAAACGCTTTATTTTTGTGACCCCAGCCAACTTGCCGGAACTACTTTCATCAGCACCAAAACCGGGCTAGAACGGGGCTGTCGGGGGTAAGTCAGTGTTTATGCTCCACACTGTGACGGGGACTATGTACAGATACATGTCAAAAAACCCAAACTGATCCTTTAAAGAGTCTCGAACAGCTGATGCCATCACGCTCACAACTTTATATCCTGTGGTCCGCAGACAGATCCCACGGCAGACTGTGAGATCGGAGATTTTAAGCCTCATAAGATTCTCCTCATGTCTGTGGTCTGTGCTTTTGTCTCATGTTTAAAAATCCTGTAGCGTGTGGCGGTCTTAACCATGCCTTATTTTTCCTTACTGGTATTTCTGCCTGATTTATGATAATAATTCCACTTCTCCTTTGTGTTTGCCTCCCTCCAGAGTCGTGTGAGGACCTGTCCCCAGAGGAGGCGTCCTGTGATCGTCTGAGCTTCCTTCACTTCGACATCTCCAGACTCCTCAAACATGGAGCGTCGCTGCTGGGATCCGCCGGAGCCGAGTTTGAGCTGCAGGACGACAAAACTGGTTTGTACACAGCTCTCTGCACTGACATGTAGCCTGCATAATTTGTTTTAAAAATGCAGAGTGTCAAATTCCAGTGAAAAATTGCAGGAAAGATCCAAGATGCCAAGGCAGAAGCAATCGATCCAAAATGATACGATCTAATTTAGTAACAAGAGGAAAAAGTGCAGTGAAGCGATTTGATTGGTCAGAATTAGCCTCATCAAAACTTCAAACCCCGCCCACAGATGAGAACAGCCAATAGGAAACAGCCTCTGTCCTCCTCACTCACTCACCATCGATTGCTTCTGCCTTGACATCTTGGATCTTTGCTTGTGAATTTTACATTCAAAATTTTGACTGTTGAATTTGAGGCCTTGAAAATATTTGTGCTGAATATTTTTGAATTTAAAACATGTTGAAAACTGATACTTACAATTTTAGCAACAAAAATGTTCAAATAAAAATAATTCAAACACATTTTTACAAAGTTAAAAAATTCAAAGCGAGAAATTCAGCAGTATTTAAAAGGCAAAATGTAATGGAACAAATTATCTTCTATTCACATGGCAGTCCCCCCTCTAGAAAAGTAGCATTTTTAAAGCTTTTAAAAGATGCTCTGTTCTTTCAACTTGTAGCAATTGAAGTCTGTTCCAAAATGTATTCTGATTTCATGCACCTAATTTGGATTATTTTGTAATATTATAATAACATTGATAACTTCTGCATAGTGTTTCACACAATGTTACACTGAGACTATGGTGGCACAAACAATATGTACTTAAATCATTTTATTCAGTACAATATAAAATAAATGTGACCTTTATGTCTCTGCTGACAAAATCTTAAGTAAATATAGTAACTTATATGTTTAAGACGATACTACAGATACTAGTTCTGTGTCACTGAGAAGAAATGGCCCGAAACCTGTTTTCCATATTTCCACTGCTGCGTCTGTGCCAGGCCTCACACCAAACGTCTAAATATAACTCTATGGTTTTGGAGGTGACTTTGAATACTATCTGCAACACTGTGTATTTGTGACGGCAGCAAAATGCTTTATATCACCAGCAGGAACTGACTCTAAATGAAATTATAAATGAAATATGTATGAATAAACCAATGTCATTTTTGCCTATTGAAATTTGCTATTATATTTTACACATTGTTTAAAAAAATTTGTGTGCACCGCCATTTTCAAGTTTCAAATCAGCAGTTATTAGCATTCGATTCCAAATCTAAAAATCACTTTGAGTTTAAGATCTGTTTTGGTTGATGTGTTTGAGGTTCTGCGGTTACCTGCACAGTAAAAATCTGATAAACAGATGTTTTGATTAAAATGCAATGTAAACATCAAAGTGATGGAATTTCTTTTTGGTCATGGTTCATCTGATTACTCACATCAGATTTTGCAGTTTGCATGTGTAAAAATAATCTTACTGTTCCAGACATGAGATAATACTCATATTTTAGTGTGCATGTGAACATAGTCTGAGTTTTTTAAACTATAACCGGATTGTGTTGTCCCGACTCTTGTGTTTTCAGCTGAAATGGACCCAAAGGAGCGCTTGTCTCGTCAGAGGAAACTGCTGCAGAAGAAGTTGGGTCTGGACATGGGCGCAGCCATCGGGATGGACACAGACGAACTGTTCAACGACGAGGACCTGGACTACAGCGGAGCTCGGCCTCAGGGCAGGGGCACCCCGGGGTGCAGCGCCAGGAACCATGTGGTGGGTCCCATGACTGCTCCTGGTGTTTACATGAAGAGATCATGCTTTTATTATCTCAGTGGGAAAAAAAGCTGTAAAAATGTCCCCATTTTTTAAATACACTTATACACCTATACATATACAGCATTAACCACTGTGTAAGCTATTAAAAATGTATGTTTAGTTTGTTTATTTCAGGATCAATGCACATAAAAAACATTGAAATACACAAAGAGGTCATATGTTTGTGCCACGTTAGAGCAAAATTGCCAATTTCCACCTTCAGTCCCTGGATTATGAGTGCATTATGCTGTGCATTTACTACATACTGTTATTTCATTTTAATTATTTACATTTACTCCAAAGCTGATAAGCCTCTGTTAATGTGTTAATTCTACCAGCAACATTTCTCCCACTGTCGTTATATTATGATGAATTTAAAAGGAAAGAGGAACAGGATAAAACCTGCCTTAACAGTTTGTTGCTTAATGCTATTGTTTCTTTTGAAGAGAATGAGGATATTGCATTTTACACAATTACTGAAGAAGAAAACCAAATATTTCTGAAGAAGCAAACTTATCATATTACATTGATTTGTGGCACTGATTTATTATTGTGGAGTTGGAAACTATTGAGTCTATTCCTTAGTGTCAAAATCAAGTTTAAAATTTGAATATTGTGGCCTCACTAATAGTTTTCCTTTTTGTTTTAGCCCATGCAAGCGGCAGAGTTAATTGACTCTGAGTTCAGGCCCGGGATGAGCAGTCGGCAGAAAAACAAAGCAAAGCGAATGGCCAAACTCGTGGCAAAGCAGAGATCTCGAGACATGGATCCCAATGAGAAGAGGTGAAACTCTGGCCTCTTATTACTGTCTTTAAACCTGACTGCAGGGATGAGACTCTCCCACTAATTACAGGAGGGAAAAGTGTGTGGCCAATTATACTCAACATAAGAAGAGAGCTTTTTTGTATTCTGTATAAGAATAATAGAGAATCGCAAACATTCTGAACTTGGGTGGGTTCACATCAAATTTGGACTAAACTAGAATTCAGACTTGACCAGGACTAGACCAGGACAACATAAGGACTTAAATGGGTTGAATCCAGAACTTGCCATGTGTGAATGTGCCCTTACACTTCGACCAACTTAATTGACCCCAAGGGAAATTATTTTGTCATTGTAGTAGAAGCTAAAAAAACACCTAACAAACACAATATTTTATCATGCAGGATAAACCACATAGCAATAACATATCTGAAAATGTAGGGGTTTATATGTTTTTATATAAGGCAAGTCATGCATATCGGGAGGTGTCCT
>KN488803.1:0-21191 GCA_000787155.1 Scartelaos histophorus | reverse complement strand
TCAGTGGGAGGTTCGACACGGAGGCCTGTTGGGGATCAAATACGCCCTGGCTGTGCGACAGGTAACGCTCCAACTGAAGACGCTGGGCAATTAGATTTCAGATATTTGTGGAGAGATGAACACGCTTGTTCTGTTCAGCTCCATGTTGGATCTGCAGGTGTCATGGCGGCATAGTTACCGTTGCTATGGAGTCTTGTGACGGTGCAAAGCCTCTATTCATGTAATTGGTGATGTACAAATGCAAATCACATTTTACAAACAGAAATTTCAGTTTTACAAATGCAAATGAAGAAAGATCCATTTACAAATACACATCTGCAGTATTTGTGAATAACCAAAATACAAGTTACAAATATTAAACCACTCTGAACTCACGCACGCACTGACTGATCCCACATTCCTGTTCTGCAATATTTAAGCCAATATTTATTATGTATTATTTTGTAGCAGTGCATATGTCGATGTTTTTTTTTTTTTTCCTTTTATCTGGCACAAGTACCAGTAGCACTTACTAATCTACTCCATTTCCTTTTTATACTGTGTTATAAGGGTCCTACGTGTCTAGTGTTGATTGTACATATGTATAGTGAAAATAAAAGGCATGCTATTTATAGATCACCCTCTGTGCAATTATGAATATTAATGAGGCAAAAGTAACTCCGTACGTACAGAGCGTTTGACATTTGAGAGAAGAACTCAAGCTTAAATCTGCAAGTTTTGTGTATTTAAACATGTGTAAATGAAACGAAACACAACTCCATGGGCATGAAAAAACTTTTGAAAGTGAAACTGTTGTTTTGAATGCACTGGCCCAAATATAGCAAATATATCTGTGTGTCGAATATGAATCATACATGGACATAAATGATTTCAAGTGTGAACTGTATTATCAGTAGAAAAGCAGGACTCCACTGTGAGGAAGTTCCACTGACTCGAGATCTCAGTACAAGTTTGCAGGTTTAGAGTGATGCTCCAGTTGAGTACAGAGTCTTTTGAAGTCACACATTCTCCTAGACCCTAAATCCTTTTATCCACAAGCTTTCATCTTAAAGGGGAAACACTGCAGAAATATGACATTCCTTTTTATTTTTCTATTTCAAATATGCGGCGTGTTCACCTAGTTTAAACACTCAGTGAGGGTCTACCACCTGCTTGTCTTTTTGGAAATGTTGCTTTAGCTGGAATGTTCCACAGCATCAAACCTATGTACAGTCATGGAAACAACCAACTGACACTACCAGGTTAAGTTACAGATCAGGTCTGTGGTGAGGTGAGCCCACTCACAATAAGCATTTATGTTTTTCAAGGATCGGTTTATTACCTGGAGAACATAATAGGCAAAACGGTCACATCTCCTTGAAAAATAAAATTAAAAAAGCAAAAGTTACACACTGCACCTGTTTTGGGAGAGTTATTGTGTTCACTGGGTGCTACAGTTGGATTCTGCAGGAGAAATTATACAAAATAATGAAATGAAAGGATTATCTTCAGAGCTCTGCACTTTACATCACTACAGTGTTGCCAGGTTCACCTTTGTCCCACTGATTTGGGCGGATTTATAACAACTGTATTCATTGTATTTATGTAAAAACTTAAGCACCAAAGTCACTGATGACGTGATATGGAGGTCAGGGAAATTCTCATGAGAAGAGAGGCCATCTGAGGAGCTCTACCCACAAAACATCATTGCAACATCACAAAACGTAGCAGGATGCATTTCAGACACTGTGGAGCAGGTTTGATCGCTGAACCCTGGCAACCCTTTGCCACTGACGTCTTGTTTTTAAAGCAAATACTAGTTGAATTTAAATTTAATGGTACACTGCAATATGTAGGTCGATTTGCCTACTGTCTCACGCCCTAAATACTCCCCAAATATACCATTTACTGGCAGGACTTGTTTGCATGCTGATTTGTGTTCTACATTCGTTCATTAAATACGGTTTGTTTGTCGAGTCTATTCTTAGAATATAAATTGCAAATCTTGATCACACTTCTGCAGCTACGTTTCCAGAATGGTGAAGTAAATCGGTGTGAACTAAACAGTACAATGACCGTCTACATGACCGTATGAACACATGAATGTGTCAGTGAATGGTCCTCACTGAAGTGTCTTTTCTACAACAGCTTCAGCTTCCCCACTGCAGAGCAGTAAATACATTACTGTGTTTATAGAGAATGTTGGATTGAGATAGGACACAATTCCCTCAAAATCAGACATGAATTGGGTCCAAAGAATGAGATTTTTATTTATACAAATTGTGCATTTAAGTTCTCAAATTTTAGTAAATTTGTTTGTATTTTTGTCATTGTGGTGCTGCGTAACTACACCTTAAGAGCTCCTATTCACAAACACCAATCCATTTTTTTCCCAAGCCAAATGTTCACAAGTAAAAAAATAAATTAATTAATACAGATGTAAACTACAGAGTTGACAATTTTCATACAGAATAAGACATGATATTTTGTGGCTCATGGTGGAAGTTTATACTTAAAACCTGCAGCCTTTGTGATTTATTGAGGGCGAACATTCAAACAGTGATTAATCTTTCAGCCCACAGAGCTTCAGTTTTGATCGTGTTACATCCCTGATCTTTTTGTATCTTGTGCTTGTTCAGGACCTGATCTCGACCCTGCTGCCTGGGGCCTCCCTGCCATTTCTGCGAACTGATAATCTAATCCCAGAGTCACATTTCAGAACGTGTTTGTTCAGATCCAAACTACAGTTTTAGCCGTTTTTATGCAAAATAAGACAAGATAATTATTGCCACAAGGAACAAAATGTCCCATGTCAAAAATGCCAACCTTTGCTAATCCACTCAAATTTTTTACTGCTTTATTTCTTTTTATTTTTTCATCAAATTTATTGCACATATACATACAAATAATTATGAACATGCAAACAAAATAACATAAATATAAGAAAACGGAAATGGTATACACGATTCAGATTGATGATTTCAGTTCTTATGAAATATGTGATTAATCCATCCATCCATCTTCTACCGCTTAATCCGGCTGGGTCGCGGGGGCAGCACGCTGCCCATTACACTATGCACCAGACCCAGACCCTATGAACCCCTCTGCAGGTGGCGAGCCCACAGGAGGGATGTGATTAATCTTACATCCCTAATTGGTAGTTTGCAGCTGATGTCATCCACATTCCCTGGGGATTGTGATGCTAACTATAGGCACTGCTCTGTCAGAAGCTCTATATTACTATATTTAAATCTGATGTGTTTAACACAATCTGAAAACACAACTTGCCTTTTGTTTTCTTGAGTTTTCAGATCTAAAAACCTTTTTGTCTGTTTGTGTCAATCTGTGCATTGTGTCACCATGACAACTGCTGAACATTTCTCCATAGAGATGCATGTGGAACATCCCCAGCATGATGTCACCGCAAAGTAGCAATAGTTCCCGTTTTGATGGCGATCGCTCTGTGTCTTTTCCTTGTTGTTCAGGACCTGATCTGTGCGCTGCTCCCTCGGGTGCTTCCTGCCATCACCGTGGGTTTGCAGGATTTGGACGATGACGTCAGAGCTGTGGCGGCAGCGGCGCTCATCCCTGTGGTGGACGGACTCGTACAACTGCTGCCTGCTAAAGTAAGACATGCACGGGTCTAATCTACAACACACAAAAAATCAGTAAGATATAGTGTTGCCACAATATTAAAAAATTGTATTCTGATACCATGATTATAATAAGAAACACTCTTTATAGGTGATGTCAATTCTCTTACATTGTCTAAATAGAGTTCAGCGACGCTCAAATTGAGCGGTTATAGGAGCAAATAGGTTTGTTTGTTTTAACTGGACTTGGCAGTGGTTCTTAAGATTCGGGTCAAACTGCTCTTTTGGAGAAAAACGTTTGTGCACAACTTAAAGGATGGGTTGTGAAGCTTGTATAAAGGCCATTAAAAGGCCTAAATTTTTATTCAACACGTCAAAGATGTGTTAGGTTTAAACCCTCCTCAACATTATAAAATACAAGAAGAAAGACAAGAGATTATTCAGTTTTACTCGCGAGGAGAACGAACAGAGAGAGTCACTTCAGTTACAACCTCTATCCACTCTGAAGGCCTCAATGCCGCCTCCTCGCTTTTATTTAGAAAGTCCCTAGTTACAATGAATGGATGTTATCTCTCTCAAAGTTAGCAATAACTTTAGCCACGGCTAAATCCAGACGAACTATGACAAGCCCTCGGAACCATATTTCACGTCCCTTGAACAGAGCTCAGTTGATCCAGGCTCTTCAAGAGGAGTATCAGGCCCTCCCACAAGACAGGATTTGACGTTTGATATGCAGTTTGTGACGTAGACTGAGCTTGTGCTGCTTTTGGTGGAACAACACGAACTACTGAAGCTGAAGCTTTCCAATGGCAGCGTAGCCATTTTGTTTGGACTGTACATTGTCACTGCAAACAAAAATTCTGATTTGATCTTTTTCATCTGTTATTTTAATTTATTGATACGTACAACTTCTACAGAATGTATAGCTTCAGAATAAAATGATTTTTATAAATGTCACCTGGACGTTTTCATTGACGGTCAGTGTATTTGTGCCACCCCTCAGTGGTTCAGGTGGGTTCTATAGTGTCCATGGGCTTATAGTCTGTGTGCTCTTATACATATATTTTTTCCATGTATCGAGTCTGCTAAAGAAATTATTGGTCAACGAAGGACACATCCGGCCAATCGATTAGTTAACTAAAAAGAGGAGGTAAAAGCTCTCAAAATGATGATGTGTCTCTGTGCATGTGTCTCAAACTGCAGTTGTAAAACTACACCTGTTCAGGAGATCATGCAAAATAAGTATTCATGCAAAGAAAGAAGCGCTGCATTTGTAAAGAAATAAAGATTGAAGTTGTAAATCATGAGTTTAATCTTCCATTCACTCACTAACGCCTTTCTGCTGTTGTCCCATATAAATTAAATTACTAAACACTTTTTTTTGTATTTGGATTATTTTAGATTTTAAACCTCTATTACCAAATCTGCTCTAATTGTATTAACTTGTTCGTGCAGCACTTTGGAAACGGTCATGTTTTATAAAATGTGCTCTATAAATAACGTTGATTTTATTGGATTGATTAAAATGTTCTGTGTCTCCAGCCCATGCATTGTGCTCTAGTTTCATAGCTGTCTCTTCTTCAGGTGCCCTTCATCGTGAACACTTTATGGGACGCTCTGCTGGACCTGGACGACCTCACTGCCTCCACAAACAGCATCATGACTCTGCTCTCCCTGTTACTCACCTACCCTCAAGTCCGACAAAGCAGGTCCGTCACAGCATAGACGTAAATATACAGAATACACAGATGATTTTGATACCGCAGTAAAACGCCTTCAATCCTGTTATTTTTCCTGACAATGGATATTCAGGAGATGCTTATTAAACATATTTTAATGTAGTCTTAACAGAATGTACCGCCCGTCACGTGATTGCAGTGTAATGGTATTTACTGGCACCTGTGGGTCCTGTTCTGCCTTTTGTGTTCCTCCCTGCAATAAAGGACCTGTAATATCCGGGTTTGTACCTTGCCCACTTTTACATTTTCCAGTAAGGGCTGAGGACAACAGGCAAATTCTAAAGTTTAGTTTCTGTTGAACTTATCCAAATATTTACAATGTCAGGAGCATAAATATGTGTTTGACATTTATATTAAGCTTTTTTTTTTTTTTTATGAACATGAATTGGCTCCGACTTTAAAAATGTCATGTGGTGTGACCGAGAATAACCTTAAAATAGCTTTGTGAGTTCTTTTTTTAAAGACAATACAGTAACATGTGTTTACCTTCTTGACATGTTTCGGCTGCTGCTGCAAGCCAGGCTCAGAACAGTCACCAGTGTTCTGTATTGTTACTGTATTGTCTTTAAAAAAGAACTCAAGAAGTTAAAAGTACATATGAAGACAAAATGAACTTGGTTGGGATGTTAATCTATTTTAAGGTTACGCCAAAAATATTCAAGAGTCATATGAACATGAGATTTGAAAACATAAAACATGAGATTTGAAAAAATGGACGCGCTCGGGCAATATTTGTTTGAATATTATGGGGGAAATATCGATTCAAGAAACATGACATTTCATGTGGGACGAAAAACACTTGAGAAAATATGAGAAAAATGAAAAAAAGTAAATGTGATTAGATTTAGAGTCATTTTAAAGAAGTTTAAAAATCCTGAGTTAAAGGCGGACGGACGCACCACATGAACATTTGACACTTTAAGGACAAAAAACATGCAGAAGAACTCAGGATTTGTGAACAAAATGATTTGGTTCCAGGAGGTCAGAGATTCTACAGGGATGTGGGTAATTATGAAATCTGAACCTTTTTTACTGAAGAAACTGCAGTTGGACACACATTATGTCATTGACCCAACTACATTCTGTTAAGATTTTACGTTCAACCCTCGTAGCATTTCCACTCCTACTTTTGACTTTTTTATGACCCAGTGAAGCGTTCTACCTCTTCTCTTCATCTGCAGGCTTGGTTTCAGCATATTTTACTATAATTTCTTTAATATGATCTAGATTGGTATAGATTAAGGCCATTTAAAAAAAAAAAAATCAGGAGAAATTTGGCTTTCAGTGCTTCAGTACCACTTTTAGAACTGGTTTATCTGGGCATCAGTTTTGTAACTTGGTCGAAGGAACTTAGAGCGTAGAGCATTATAAAAGATAAGAGTGTTATTAACTGAATCAATAATATGTGATGTGTTTTTATGCCTTAGAAAAGCAGACTTGAATAACAAAAAATAACACCTGCGATCTGAAGTGGCACTGATGTTGTGTACAATTCTGATTAAGATGATTTTGTGATGAAGTTGACACTGTTTTTAGGTGTGATCCACAGGGAAATTAACTCCACTGTTTGTGTGTCTGTGTGTTTAGCATGCAACAGTCGCTAACAGTCCTGGTCCCTCGAGTTTGGCCTTTCCTGAGACACACCATCTCCTCAGTGAGAAGAGCCGCGCTGGAGACCCTCTTTACCCTGTTATCCAAAGCCGACCAGGTAAAACTGAAAAAAAATATAGCGTGAATCATATTTGTTGTTTTTGAGCATACAAGCTTGAGGATATTTGATCTCAATCTCTTAGTCTTGTATAAATTGTTCAGACTTTTATGTTGTGAATAATGGAAAATAATGAAGGATTATTAGATGATTAGATACCAGGTTAGTGCATCCTGTTACTGCCTGGATCACTGTAAAAAGAGCAGTTTGGTTTATGAAAAACAACCAAACCAAAGTCATTATGAAAATATTTTGTAATTAAATAATTGTGGATTTAGAGTAACCAGTGACTGCATCTCTATAAACATTGATATTAAGGTTATAGGAAGGAAACGTATCTAAGAATGTTCTGCACAAGTCCTGGAAAATTATTTCAAGCAAGTCATGGGAACCCTGAATCTGTTTTATACCTGTATGCAACATTCACATTTTTACAGTAACTTGAAAACATTTGTGTAAAATCAACTTTGTCACAAATGTTCTTCTCCAGAACTGTTCCATGTGGATAAACCCCATCCTCCAGGACATGCTGCGTCACATCTTCCAGTGCTGCATCCTGGAGAGCAACGAGGAAATCCTGGAGCTGGTCCAAAAGGTTTGGAGATACTAATGAATAAATGAATAACTCATCTCAGTTTGAACTATAGCAAACGCTGCAATTATGTTTGGAGATGTAATGTTCTCTTCAAATCTTTACCTTCTTAAAGTAGGAAACTTTGAGATTCAGAATCTTATTATGAGGGTTCTGACTCCAGCAGTGAGGCTCTTGTACATGTGTTGTTTGTCTGGGAGCAGGAGCAGGCAGAGATGGAACTGAAACACTGCACACAGTTCTTGCTATAATGTCAAAGCCCTAATGTCTTGTGTGTAATGTTGTGCTGTGCTCAGGTGTGGATGGAGCTGTTGTCTCAGGCCCCTCAGCAGTTTGTGGTGGCTGCGAGCTGTCCGTGGATGGGCGCCTGGCTCTGCCTCATGATGCAGGCCTCACACATCCCCATCGACCTGAACATGCTGCTGGAGGTCAAGGCGCGCTCAAAGGTCAGAACCATGTGCCCCCAGCAGAGATTCACTCAACCAGAGGTTAGTTTAGTAACCTCTGCTGTGTGTTTGTCAGCAGGACAAGTGTGGAGCTAAGGCTCGTCAGGGGGGCGGCCCGGTGAAGGAGACGGTGCAGGAGTACATTGCAGGAGCAGAGACGGTCACAGACGACTCGGTCACCAGGGACTACGTGGTGGTTCGGGCGCGGCTCATGGCTGCAAAGTGAGTGTGTGGAAGTGACTCAGACTTCACTCTGCTCTTTGTTAAATGTAACTGTGTGTTTACCCGCTGTGTGCAGATTGCTTGGAGCCCTGTGCCGGTGCATCTGTGACCCTCAGCTGAACTCTTCGACTCAGGAGATGCGTCCGGCTGAGTCTCTGGGGCAGCTGCTGCTCTTCCACCTGAACTCAAAGTCTGCCCTGCAGCGCATCGCTGTGGCCCTGGTGCTGTGTGAGTGGGCCGCTCTGCAGAAGGTGAAATATGTGAACTTCATTTATAAAATTTTAATAGTTGTTCACTTGTGAGAGTGAAATTTCTTCTCCATTCCTTTACCCCTGTGTTATTTAAAGTCCCAAACCATATCTCTGAGTGCTTGTGTGTTTCCCTGTAGGACTGTCAGCTCGTGTCATCCCTGGTGCAGCCTCGTCTCTTGGCCATCCTCTCAGAGCAGTTGTATTATGACGAAATCGCCATCCCCTTCACTCGGATGCAAAATGAGTGTAAACAGCTCATCGCTCTGCTCGCCGATGCACAGATTGATGTCAAAGATCGCCTCAGCTGTAGTGTCTTTACTATTGACCAGGCCAATGATCTGGTACGTACAAATATTCATTATATTCTACAAATTCTATTTTGGTTAAGAACAATTGTGATATAATTTTTTTAATAGAATTGTATAGCAGACGAAATGTATAGATCATGAACTATCTTGGTGCTTTACTAGTAGTTGGTCATTCTAGGTTATTTTTATTAACAAAAATATAGTTATACTTAGAGATGCAGTCATTTGATTCTGAATATTGGCTTCCAAATATATGTTCAGTCCTGATTGGACCTATAACATTTATGTAATATTATTATTAACTGGTCATAGTTGGCCCAAAAAGTCTCAACAACGGCAACGCATTTGGATCTTATTATTTGGTCTTATTTCATTTTTATCAGTATCATTCATTATCTGGTATCAAAGGATACTTAAAAATATTGTAGTGGAATAGGATAAGAACTGAAAAATCTGCTCTTTATAGAACCGTCCACTGTCAAGTAAAAACACAACAACTGTGTAAATTGAGTTAAGACAAAACCAAAAAAAGTTGCTAACACTTATCTGTATTATTTCGTGACAACTCGACTCTGAATGTCAGGCACTTTGAACAAGACACACACAAACTGCACTTTTCTGTTGTTTATTACACGACTCAGATACTGCAACATGTTTTTAGAACACCGAATGTAATCGAATGTGAAAAATGTTTTCTCAGACCTTCTCATTTTCTGTACTTTACCTGTACTCCGAGGTCAAATGTAAAATCGGTGGTGATGATTGTGATTGATTAAACTGAACACATCATGACAATCATTAGTGTATTACTGTTTAACTGTTTACATAATTATTTTTTTTAATAGAGCAGAATAAACTAAACGTATAGTTATTGGAGCTAAAGACTGTAATTGAATTGAAATTGTGACATTTCTTGTCTTATTCTGCATGAAAACGTCTAAAACTGTAGCATAGAGCTGGACAAGCATGTTCTGAAATGCAGTTGTAGAACTGGTTTGCCAATTCTTCTGGACACCTTTTAAAAATATGAACTTTGACAAGATTTACGGGTTGTTTTAATGATGGAATTCTGTTCAGAGAAATTAGAATGGTATATTTTTCCCAAATCGTTCACCCTTAACAGCTTTACAGTTTATCTTGTGGTTAGTTGCTCCATAGTTGTTTCTTACTTAACCTTTTCCCTCGTCTCCAGGTTACCTCGATCTTCAGCGAGAGCACGTCGACCCTGAGCTCCAAGTCGAAGCAGTGGCAGTGCTTGGACAGCAAGAGGCAGCAGGCTCAGTCCACCGTCGTCGAAACCAACAGCGAGTGGCAGCAGCTCCACCTCCGGGTCCACATGTTCACCGCCTGCGCCGTCATCAACCTGCAGGTGCTCCCCGAGAAACTCAACCCTCTGGTGCGCCCCCTAATGGAGACGATAAAACGCGAGGAGAACACGCTCATCCAAGGATACGCTGCTGCTTTTATAGCCAAACTACTCCAACAGTGCGCTGGTCGCTCCCCCTGCCCCAACCCCAAAATCATTAAAAACCTCTGCACCTCCGTCTGTGTGGACAACCTCTCCACGCCGTCATCTGCCTGTCCAGTGCCGCCCGCTCAGGACAATGCCAAGGGTAAGGCTCACCGTAAGCACTTGAAAAAAACATTATTTAGCTTTATTTTATTTATTTTCATAGTCGTGATTTGCTTTTTTTTAAGTAATTGCATGTTAATTACAGCAGGTGTCTCCAACCTTTTTCTTCTGATGAGCCACTTTTACTAAATGGAAATGCCAGAGAGCTGCTCATTTTAGCAGCCGCAAGAAATTGAGTAAAATATAAGAGCGTTGAGCGTTTATAGTTTGATTCATATAAAACATTTACACAATTATTATCTGTTTAATACTGATAATAATAATGCATCGATTTTTGTATAACGCTTTATTGGACACTCAGATGCTTTACAGAGCTTCATTTATTCTCTCCATCCACGGTGGTGACAAGATGCTATTTTTTATATAGCGCTTTTTTTGGACACTCGGATGCTTTACAGAGCATCATTTATTCTCTCCATCCACGTGGTGACAAGATGCTACTGTAGTCACAACTGCACACACACGCACCATTTTTATACTAGGTAATGTGGGGGAAGTAAAAGGAACAAAGAAGAATGCGCGCACGTCAAACCAGTGCAGGTGCTGAACAAAAAAGATTAATCAGGAATAATCATAATCCGCACTAGGGCTGCACGATATTGAAAATGAATGCGATATGCGATACGGGTGTCAAGCATTGCGATAACGATATTATTGCGATATTTTATTTTAACCTAAAAAAAAAATGCTTGGTACATTCACATGTTTGCCTCTATGACGTTTACCTGTGTTCCACATGGTTAGAAAACTAAGAATAAGCTCCCTGATTATTCCTGTTTATTGTGGGTGAAGTGCCTTGCTTAAGGACACAACGGCAGTTTTTTTTGCAACTGGCGCCCCCCTGTGGCACCTAGAATTCCCAGTGTCTCCCATCTAATTACTGATCAGGCCAAGCCCTGCTTAGGTTCTCAGATCTGACAGGATCAGGCTTTGACAAACAGGGTCACATTTGTTGTGAAAAAAGGAAGACATCATAATGACACATTTACAGTGGCATTTCAAATTTACAAAGATATTTAATGAAATCAAATTTTTGTTATTCAGCAGAAAACATGTAATTCAGAAATCCTTTGGCTACTGGTGGCTCCTGAGCTACAGGTTGGAGACCCCTGACCTATAGTTTACCCTAATGTGAAACATGGTGCTTTGGTTTTGTTTTATCTGTATTATGTGAGCCTTCAAAATAAAACAATTTTATAAGTCATTCAAAGTCATTTTAAGAGGTTTAAGTTTTAAAAGCTGATTTAAAAATATATGTATTTAGTGTCATGTTTCTTTTTTGTTTTTTCATTCAGTTTTTCAACTTGACAGAATATATGAAATATGTGAAGTGTTAGGCTTTGAAAATAAAAATACAATTCAACAATAACTTATTTCTATAGCAGATTTTACAAACAAGGCAGTTTCCAAAGTGCTTCACATAGCAATTTGAACATTTTAAATCTAAAGTCAGCAGAATTATGTTCCAAAAAAATGTAAAAATAGAATCAATCAATAATAAAAAAAAAATAAAAGAATACAATTAATAAAAACAATAAATAAATAAAAGACAACAGAAGACCACAAAATGTATGAGGTGTTAAAAGCAGAATATAAAAGTTGGTCTTAAGATGAGACTTTTCAAATCATTTTTTATGAAATTTAGATTCATTTGACCAAGCGGACTTTTGCTCTTATGTTTTTTTTTTAAGTTTCCTTTTCACTCCCTGGGCTTATTTCCCTTATCACAGGTAATTGTTTAGAAAAGGACGGCATGAATCATATGGTGAACAAAACTCGGGGCATCATCACTTTGTACAGACACCAAAAAGCAGCGTTCGCCATCACGAGTAAACGAGGCCCAGTCCCCAAGGCCCCGAAGCCCCAGAGCACCGAGCTCCCGCCGGGCAGCACCATCAACACCGACAACGACGAGGTACAGACTCACTTTTATTTCCTAAAGACAATAGAATATAACATTTAACAACAGAACTTCCCCCTATGCACACAAAAAAATGTAATTAAATAAAACTAAACTAATGTGGTACTGCAGCATAACCATTATATTTATATTTTGGCCAATTTATGATTTATTTTCCATTTCTTATGATTTATTTTTTCATTTTTCCCATTTTTTAATAAACACTTTAAGCCACAATTAGCATTTTTGGTCATTATCTTTTACTTGTATTGTCATTTAAAGCCACAATATGCAACTTTTAGCCAAAAACGGGTGAAAATAAAGCCTGATTTTTCACGTCTGCTGTGTTTACTGCATTAAAAAACCCGACTCTTATCTGGAAGAGAGCCTCCGCCTGCCGTTTTCCGTGGCTTTGTTGTTTCTTTTGGCTATAATCTCACACGGTTTGCCATAAAACCGCTCGATCTCGACGGAGAAAGTTCCAAAGTGTGGTTTTAACTTTCCATTTCAGTGGGATCATGCAGGTGAAACGCCAATCCCCAGAAAGTTAGACTCACAGACAACGATTCCTGTAAAATGTGTCCAGTTTTATTTATTCATTTGTATTCATCTTTTTATTTTGCTGTACGATGCGAACAGTGATTTCGGTGTAGCTTTTAATATTATCGTAATTCTCCTAATTTAAGACGATTAATCTGTATTTTTTATCATTTTTAGACCAGGAAACCCTTTCTGATTCAGAGGAGAGGAGCAGAGTTTTCACTGACGACCATTTCCAAGCACTTCGGGGCCGATCTGACCAAATCTCTGCCGTATCTGTGGGAAAACACAGTCGGACCACTGAGGAGCGTCGTCGGTGACAAACAACAGATCAGTACGTGGATTATTTACGATTTACTTTGCGTATTGTGACTTCTATTGGTTCCAAACGTTCATTCCATGGTATTTTATGAAACCATTTAGGAGTTCAAATCGCCAAGTGGGTCTAATTAGTTTTCCTAATCTTTTCCAGACAGAAGCGTTCAGTTGGAAAGAGGAGACGCTGCTGCTCAAGAGCTCGTCAACTCTCTTCAAGTGTTGGAAGTTATGGCTCCAGCAATGTCCACAGAACTCAAATCTCTGGTAATTTAAGTTACTTCATATATTGTACAAACTTTAAACTTATATATAACTATAATGCATTTGACATGGTTTCGTGTTTTTCTAGTCACTTAGTTTGGTGGAATTGTAGCTGTGGTAAATATTTTTCATGGTTTTGTATAAATTAAATGTCAGTTTGTGGAAAAAAAGTTGAAGAAAAGCACAAAAATACAAGGAATAACGCTGAATAATCTTTACTGAGCTCATTAACGCAGAAAATTCCATTCTAAGTGCAGAGAAAGAACAATACTGGGCATTTATTAGACCAAAAAAAGGTGCCCTCAAATAACAATTGTGTAAATTAGAGTGGCTTTTGGAACTCTTATTATGTTTTCTAGTTAACAATCATGTAATTACCTCTACATATATCACATCTTCAACCAGAAAGCAAATTTGTAACCTCACTGAAATTGTCAAACTAAGTAAATAAGCTAAAAGATCAGTCATTTTTTTCACTTTTTGTTCAATCTAACCCCTCATACGCCTTTAAGCCCTGAGTACGTCCTTGTGCTTGTGCCCTCTGGTGGTCATATGTGGTTTATAGCTCCACAGTTGGATTCATAGTTTCTTTTTGCCTCCCTTCAGCTCCTGGAGCAGCTGTCGCACCTGTTCACCTGCCTGCAGCACCCGTACACAGCCGTGCGGCACATGGCGGCGCGCTGTGTGGGCGTCCTCTGTAAGATCTCCATGTTGGAGACCATGAACAGTTTCCTGGAGCGAGTCCTGCCCTGGCTTGCGGCCATCGACGACTGCACGAAGCAAGAGGGCGCTATCGAGGCTCTGGCCTGTATCCTCTCTGTTTACTGAGCAGATTCTGATGAAGTGCGTGAGGTTTTGTTTATTGCACTGAAAAAACAACTCTTATTTGACCTGGAAAAGAGCCTCCACCTGCTGGTTTCCATTGCAATGTTGTTTCTTTGGCTATAATCTTACACCGTTCGCCATAAAACCGCTCCATCTCAACGGAGAATGTTCCAGAGCATAATTTTCTTTCTAAAGTTCTTGTAGAGGTGCAAATGCAAGGAAGAGCAATTAAAAGTAAAACATTACATAGCACTTTTCTCTGATGGCCAATGTCCAAAAGCTTTTGCAAGGACATTCTCATAAAATACAGAAATACACAAAAAGAATATAGTTTTAACTTTCTATTTCACTGGGATCATTCAGGTGAAACGCCACCTCCAGAAAGTTACAGACTGACACAACCATTCCTGTAAAATGTGTCCACTTTTATTTATTCAGTTGTATGAATCTATTTATTTTGCTGTATGATTCAAGGTGAAGGTTTTAATTTGTAGTGCAGATTTGATTTATCTTAATCCTCTTGGCTTAAGACGATTTATCTTGATCTTTTATCACTTTAGAGCAGGAAACCTTTTCTGATTCAGCGGAGTTTTCACTGACCAACATCTCAAAGCACTAATCTAGTTTCAGATTTAACTACAGCAGAAGGTAATGTGGTACGCAAAATATTTTTTTTAAAGTACATGTACAAGTCCTTTTAGCTAAAAATAGGCACAAATTAAAACATGTTTCAGCAATTTGGAGGATTTTATTTGACTGAAAAATGCGTCTATGCAGCTCTACAAACTTGATTCTCGTTTAGATTTTGTCAAGTTAATACATTAAGTTCATTCTGATTCGTCCTTTATTTGTTCAAAGGAGTTGAGCTGAAGTATTTTCTGTCCATCTGCTGTAAACTATAACAGAGGCAGCGGTGTTGAAACAGTTTAACCTGCTTTAATGGCCTGTACAGTGTTTTATTTCTCCTGTACTGCTCTGCTCCTCTGCGCTCTGGTCTGTTTTTCTTGACTCCGGCCCCTCAGGCGTGATGGAGCAGCTGGACGTGGACATCGTGCCGTACATCGTGCTCCTGGTCGTCCCGGTGCTCGGCCGAATGAGCGATCCCACAGACAGCATCCGATTCATGGCCACGCAGTGCTTCGCCACCCTCATACGCCTGCTGCCCCTGGAGGTAAAAACACATGTACAAGGGTCAGTGACATGACCTGTGTCCAGTTGCAAATTCTTCAGTTAAAAAGGTTCAAATTTCATAATAATCCCCACATCCCTGTAAAACCTCTGACCTCCTGGAAACAAATCATTTTGTTCTTCTGCACTTCTGCATGTTTTTGTTCTTAAAGTGTCAAATGTTCATGTGGTGCGACCGTCCGCCCTTAACTCAGGATTTTTAAACTTCTTTAAAATGACTCTAAATCTAATCACATTTATTTAATTTCTTTTTTTCTCAGATTTTCTCAGTGTTTTTAGTCCCACATGAAATTTCGTCTTTCTTGAATCGATATTTCCCCCATAATATTCAAACAAATATTGTCCGAGTGTGTCCATGTTTTCAAATCTCAATGACTCACAACTTAAATTAACATCCCAACCATGTTTTAGAAAATAAAACTATTAAAGGTTATTCTTGGTCGCACCACATGACATTTTTTAAGTTCGTAGCCAATTCATGTACATAAAAAACACTAAAAATGCTTCATATAAATGTCAAACAGATTTATGCACCTGACATTGCAAATATTTGAAAAAATTCAATAGAAACTATATTCAGTTTTTATGAACTACACAGTCCTCAAAGCTCAATTTTCATAAACTTACTTAAACCTGGACTGTGCTCATGGAAATCGCTTTGCCTGTAATGTCCCACACTATGGCATTAAACGTGTCTTGCATTTATTCGATTACAGGTGTTTTATTGGTCAAAAATATCTTGAAAATCTGACTTATTACTGTGAGCAGGTTCTCGTGTCGTACTGTGGAACATTCTGAGCAACATAATATCTCCATAAAGTCCAACAGATGGAAAAACCTTCTCAGGAAAAGTTTCTTGCTGTACATTTTAAGGCATCAATTCTTTACAAATGAATAAACTCTACATTTTAGATTTGTAAACCGTTAACGGACCATCTTAATTGTGTCTTAGGCCGGTATCCCAGACCCTCCCGCCATGTCGGCCGACCTGATCCAACAGAAAGCCCGAGAGAGGCACTTCCTGGAGCAGCTTCTCGACGGGAGGAAGCTGGAAAACTACAAGATTCCGGTTCCCATCAAGGCCGAGCTGCGGAAGTACCAGCAGGTCTGTCATTATCCAGTTCCCAATATAAGCAGTAAAATAAGTTAATTTCATATTTTTATACTATTACAACTTTGTCAGCAGTGTCATATCTATTTAGCATTTATTTAATCACATGTATTTTACTACTTTAAGAAACCACCTCAAGGAAAATTACAAAGTGCACCTTTTAATTTAACGTTCTCACTTAAACACAGACATTTGACGGTCTAAATTTGACTGTTTAAATGATTATTTCCATTGTTTTATGTTGCGCCATAACCCCAAAGCAAGTTCCTAGTTTGTGAGTTTTTGTGCACTTTTTAATTTGTTGTTTATCAGAGTCACAATATGTTTTATCGCCTTTGTCAGTGAACGATAAACAGAAGACAAAAAGGCAAAACGGGCTCAGACAGATGGCTTAGCGATGCCTTTCTAACTTTCTTTTAAGATTTAATTTTCAAAAGCTGCTAAACTATTAAAGGTGGAAGGAACCTGAAGTGTTTGGTACTTGCAAATCAAAAGTTAAGAAACCGCATCTGTCTGAGTAAGTTTCTTTTTCGATAACGCTCCTCCTGAAATTGGCGCTGCTCCTTAATCTTGGGCTCCACTGGCTTTAGACTACACCTCCTCAAGCTGTTAAAACGTTGACGTATAAAAACCACTTCTTCTGACAAGCGCCCAGAGCCCAGCTGCTTTGTCAAACCGCTTTTGGATAATAAAGTTTTTTGAAAAGTCTTATAGGCAATTTCAGGAGCGGTAGCTGTAGGGGGAGTGTATTATATTTAAAATGTATTTTCTGAAAATGTCAAATATCTCTGGCATTTGCGCAGCTCTCCAGGTAGCCTTGCTATGTAAATGTTATATTAAATGTTACATGGTGCGAGTTTCTGGTCGTTCTCTTGCAAAAATGACAGGTAACTCTTTCACATGGACGTTGGTTTGCATTGGAAACTTAAGTATGAGAAATTGGTGCTAATTTATTTCCAAAATTTGCTAATTCTTCATGTTAAAATAGGCCTGATGCAAAGACTTGTGCAGCACTTTGGAAACTGTATATAGAAATAAAGTGGTTTGGATTGGAAATCGCACCCAAAATTCTCCTGTAGTGTGTTTAACTGGGCAAAAATCTATGTTAATTTGATGTTAATTGGACTTTCTTTTCTTATTAAAAACAAATTAACTAAATGTCAGTCATGCTCATGTGATTAAAAGCCACATTTATTTGATATTCTTTCATAGTCTTGCAGAAAAAAAAGCATCTGTTCTGGAGCAGCGTTGAGAGAATTGGCTGTGGACCTCTCCATAAAAAGATTTGACCTTTTATCGTCATTGTCACAAGTTTAAAAAGCGTAAAGCGTGAAGTGACAGCCCGACTTTTACCACACGACTTAATTTATTGGCCATATCTTTTATTCTCTGAATTTTAGCACTGCATGAGTTGAGTGGTCCTCTGTCTTTTTTTATCCATTTTATTGCTTTTATTTACCGTATTTTTCGGGCTATAAAGGTCACCGGATTATAAGGCGCAGTATCAAATAATATGTCAGTTGTGTCATTGTCCACACATAAGGAGCATCGGATTATAAGGCACAATAAGAGAAACAAAACGTGTGTCGGATAAATCAAACTTTATTCAGGTCATTTACAATAACTCTCAGTTGTAGCTAACACAAAAATACAAGTTTAACAGTTGGTGATTTGGGCATCAAACATGCCCGGATCCCTCTCAACATTGTTCAGTTTTAACACTAAAATACAAAACCTGAAATCTGCATGGTGCATGTCTCTTAACAGGTGCATTTTGGGTCCTTGTACAGCACACGGCAGAACTACCGGTATGTTGCACAGTCGCCCTATATGTGGCCAACATATTACTCCTCCTGACTCGCCCACTAATACCTTATTAGACTAATGTGGACAACATCAAATCGGTTGGAGGTTAAACACAACCAAAGGTCACACATAAGGCCACTGGATTATAAGGCCACTGTTGATTTTTGAGAAAATGCCATGAGTTTAGATGCGCCTTATAGTCCGAAAAATACGGTATTCATTGCTATTCTGTTTTTTCTCTTGTTTTACTTTACTGGTTTTATCGTTTTGAGACTAGTATGATTGAACCTGAGTATGTTATTTTATCATAGATCTGTTATTGTTCTTAATGTATATTTGTGCAGCAATTCGGAAATGTGGATCAGATTGGATATTGAAAAGGTGAAACTGTTTAACCTAATGAGCGGATGTGTTTTTCCTTCAGGACGGAGTGAACTGGCTTTCCTTCCTGAACAAATACAAACTCCACGGGATCCTGTGCGACGACATGGGTCTGGGCAAAACCCTGCAGTCCATCTGTATCCTGGCAGGAGACCACTACCTCAGGTGAACATGTGTTATTATTAGAAAAGGTTATTAGAAAAGGATTAAGGAATAAATTAAGTAATGTGGACGTGACGGATTTCAATATAACCGTCTTTCACTGACTCGCGCGTGAAAACTGCAAATGAGGATGTCAGAATTACTAGTTCAGCTGTGATTATACACTGCAAATTTCTCTGATCTGACCATGATTTTAAAACTTGTTCATCGTGTAAATTTCTCTGATCTGACCATGATTTTAAAACTTATTCATCGTGTTTTCAGATTTATTATCTACTTACTAGTTCTGAGGCTGCTTCATTCTAGTCTAGACGTACACAGTAAAAAGTGGAGTGTTAAAATTGACTCTCACAGAATCAATTTTAACATTTTCGCCGAGTTTATATGAGTCCAATCTGTTCTAGAGTTAATTTTTGGAAATGTTAATTAAGTAACACTGGACCAAAGTTGTGTTTAACCTCAAAATGAAGAGTTGTATTAATGTTTTGAGAGTAAACGGATAACACTTTGTAGGGTTTAGCTAAACAACACATTGGGGTGTTTTATTTTAGTTAATTTAAGATGAAATTATGTACAAAACTATTTCAAACTGTTCTTCTCTCACAGGAGTTTGAGGCCGAATTAACCCACATTTAACGTTCAAATAGCTAAAATATCACTTTTTGTGTTAAAAAACAACTCTGAAATATTTTACCCTGAAATTTTAACCCTCCAGTTTTTGCTGTGTAGTTTATTCTAAGAGAACTTTTCTTGCTGCATGGACAGAGGCTTTAACTACTTTCATTTTCTAATAGATTTAAGTGTTTGTATCTTACATTTTGGCCAAGGCTTTTTATACGAGTCATAATAGTGTCATAAGAACAAGTAAATCATGGGGCATAAAGCGAAGTAAGGAAGGAAACAAAGTAAGGAAGGAAAGAAAAAAATGACAAGGATGGAAGGAGGAGGGAAAAAGCAAAGAAAGAAGGAATAAAAGAGATGGGGGAGGAAGCAGAGAAGTAAGAAAGAAAAGAATAAAGAAAAGTGTTAAGAAAGGAAGCAAGGGAGAGAGGAAACAAATAGAATAGAATAAAAGACATGCCTGGAAGAAAAAAGTTTAAGTTAAAGTTTGCTGCTAACTGCTTAATTGCGTTGGAAAGTCTTTTAACTGTGATTATACAAGTCACAATAGCGCCAAGAAGCAAAAAAGCTTAGATACAAACACTTAAATCTATCAGAAAATGACTTAAAAGTAGTGAAATGAGCTGTTCATGCAGCAAGATCATTTTATTTGACAAGTTATCTTAAAATAAACCACCTCTAGACTAGAATGAAGCCGTCTCAGAACTATTAAGTAGATAATAAATCTTAAAACAAGATGAATAACCTGATAGAAGTTTTAAAATCTTGGCCAGATCAGAGAAATTTGCAGAGGGCATAAAGCTGGAGGAAAGGTTATGTATTTAACAGTGGCTCTGGTTACATGATCTGAATAAAGATTAAAAAATACACTGAATAAAGTTTCTAATGTGCACTGGTATCAGATTATTGGAATTATAAAATCACTAAAATATAAGCAGATAAATTATTGTTTCTTTCCCATCACGGTCGCTTCAGAATTAGTAGTTTTTATGTCTTTTAAACTACGTGAAGCTCTACTTCGGGATTGCTTCAGTAAAGTAAAGTTCTTGAATGTTCATATATATAAAAAAAAAATATTGTCTCATCTCCAATTCACTGTGAAATTTGAACTCTCCGAACGAGCGGTTTCTATTATAAACCCGGCTATTTTTTCTCCATTCTCACAAACCAATCCTCTCGTGTCCCTTTTCTCATTTCCAGGGCGCAGGAGTTCGCCAAGAGCAAAGCGGCCGACTGCAGCCCCCTGCCCTCCATCGTGGTGTGCCCCCCGACGCTCACGGGACACTGGGTCGACGAGGTGGGAAAGTTCTGCTCCAAAGAGTTCCTCAATCCCCTGCACTACACCGGGCCGCCCACAGAACGCATGAGGTACGGCCCAGTGCGCTGAACTCACCACACTTTCATTTCATTTTCATTTTGTTCGCGCATAATTTTAGATTTTTTTATTTTTCCTCATAAATAATCACAGCTGTTGGCCACGTTTACATGTTTTTGAATTTATTTTGGAATTAAAATATCGTAAATAATCATATATATAAAACTATAAAATGGTGATGATGGTAAATGGTAATAACAGTATTTACTATTGTTATTATTATTGTTGCTAT